>CAUYQG010002014.1:0-29794 GCA_963574415.1 Tarsius wallacei
TGGACTGGAGCCTGTAGTTCCAGCTACTTGGAAGGCTGAGGTAGAAGGATCGCCGGAGCCCAGCAGGTCGAGGCTGCGGTGGCTGGGAGCGGCCACTGCACTCCAGTCTGGGTGACAGAGTGAGACTCCAACTCAAAAAAACAACAACAACAACAAAAACCCTGAATAATCAGCTTCAGTTAGTTAATTTCCAAAACTGTTTTTTGTTTTTTTAAAAAAAGATTGTTGTTTTCATTTATAAGAATACGCTATATGAGTAGGTTGCATAGTGTGGAAATTAAGAGCATGGATGCTGACTGTTCAGGTCTGGACTTGAACGCTACCTCCCCTCTGACCCACTGTGGGTCACTGACCTCCCCTCTGACCCACTGTGCTTTCTAAACTCTATTAGCCTTAGTTTCCATCTATGCAAATTGGGAATAGCGTTCATGAGATGATCTATGTAAAGCCTCACTTACTGTGGTGTAACAAAGAGCTGAAAGAACCTGGCTTGATCAAGTGAGAGTCTACTAACTCTGCTGTGGGTGGCAGAGTACTTCATCAGAAGTACTCTGACCAAGATGGAATTTATCTCTATTTTCCTTTCTTTAGTAATTGTCAGGGCAGAAAAATACCTTGGAATCACTGAGGGTGGGTGTGGATTTTGGAACCACTTGTGGAGTTTGAGAGATGGACAAATAGTCCCATTGTTCAGAGACTGGAGGTAGAATTGAGACAAGGGGTTTTGAGGAAGTGAGAGGCAGAGTCACTGAATCTCTGAGTAGATTCTTCAGGAGGGGAAGGCCATGGTAATTCAGGTTATGAAAGAAGAACCAGCTTCAATGGGGCAGTCATGGGACAGCTGGTGGCCAGAGAGGTAGTAGTTGTAGCTTTTATTTTAAACAATTTCCCAGGAGCATGAAGAGGAACTGAAGAGTGATTCCAACCTTAGATATGCCGGGAAATGCTAGAGGAAGTGCTTGATATTTATGGCAATGATATTTCTCTTGAAGACGTATTTTCATTAAATAGCTAACCCTGTTTCTATTTCTGTCACATTTTTCTATATCCTCAATTTGTTTAAAAATCTGACCATTAACAGATCAAGTAATGGTTAAGGTAAAGCACCGTAATCAGATATCATCACCTTTCCCAGGATATTAGTGTCCCACAGAATGTCTCACAGATTTGCTTAAAAGTGTGTATTTGATTCTATATTCTTCATTATTCTCCAGTGTTCACCTAACGGAAGTGTGAGACTTACTTTAATAGTTTGGAATGTATTAAATATTAGTACAGCAAAAGGTGAGAGTAATCTGAATGCTTTTCTTTTACAGATTACTGGTTTCGTCTTCCTATGTCATATAAATGGTTTTGAAAAGGGTACTTCTGTTAAAGAGTATGTTGACCTCAAACTTGATAAGGATCCTGCTTATTACCTATGTTTTGGGTCTAACCACACCAAAAAATCCCCAATAGCTCATGATCAACCTCTCTCCCCATACTATGACACAAAGAGGACAGTCCCTGAATACAAGAACTGTTTCTTGTAGAATCATCAGTTTTCTAGAACCTTTTATTTCTGGAATACAAAGTGTTTTCATATATATATTTCTTTCACTTGTCCTTTACTATAAATCTGTGAGATCTTAGGGAAGTATTATTTGTGAAATCCCCATTTCAGCTGTAAGTGACAGGGATGAGAATAGGCTCTCTGATTAGAGTCCTTGACACACAAGGACAACTTGTGACACCAATGGCTGTCTCTTCAGGTTTTAAGCTACATAACTTAAAGCTGGGCTTCAATTAAAAAGCTTTCTCAGTCACAATATATGCTTTGAAAAATGATAAGCATACAGCAATTGCCACAACAGAAGCAGCTACAGTATGCTAATTGTTTACTAAGAGATTTCCTTGCTGTTGCTGGATCTCTTATTTCCCATGTGCTTCCTTGGGAGCACAGGCTTTCCTGAGAAGCGTCTTCTCTGAATGTGTGAATTTATGGTGACAGTGTACTTAAAACAGTAGCTTATTATGCAATAGGTACAAATTTGTGAGATGAGGTGATTACACAGAAAACTAGCAAATTAATTTCTTTAGCAACCTGAGACAAAATAGCTTTGAGGGCTAAAAAGGCTGGCAGGCTTCAACAAGTTGCACAGGAGTTGAGATAGTTCTACAGCCACTCCTCCACTACAAGTCTGTTTCCTCTACAGGATTCACCAAACATTCAACATTTGAAGAGCGCAAAGTGAGGCAAGATACCGTAATGATATAAATGCATACCTGAGTGCTAGTCCAAAGCAGTTAACTCATAAAATTTACACAACTTAATTTTCCCTGAGACGAACGTGAACTACACAGGATGGGGGTTGAGGTGAGAGGCAACCCAGGACACAATGGTAAATAAACGTTGTTATATTAGAAGTCAAGTTTTTTTTATGCTGCAAAAGCCAAGGAATAAATAAGCTATAGTTGGAAGAAGGAATCCTGGTTTTGAGCCCTGGCTTTGCTGTAACAAGCGGGATAAACTTGAACTTCACTTTCTTGAGACTTGGGTATCTTATCTTTCTTATTTTTATACTTCTAGATAAGAAGGGAAGGGGGGTGGGCAGGGACCAGTGTCAAGGGTCTGAGAGAGCAGTCTTAGAGAAAGTTCCTAACTTAAGGTAGCAGACCCTGACCTAAGAAGAAGAAGGGACATATATAAATTTTGAAAAGGTAGAATTGCCAGGACTTGATATATGATCAAATTTGAATGGTGGGAAAGAAAAGCAGGAAAACTCTAGGGTGACTTGCAGATTTCTGACATGCAGAACTTAGGTGGGTACCAATCATGTAGAGAAAAACAGAGCAGAGGTGGTAGGTTTGGTCCTAGCCTCTGTGAAAATTAAAAATCTGAGGTATGCCTTGACTAGTCAAAACTATATATGCCTTTGTTGTTGTTGTTATTAATTTAGTGATCCAAATATTGTATGTGAAAGGTCAAGAAACACTTTATGCCCATGGGCTGTGCTGGTGGCACTGTTTAGCTCTCTCTTGGATGGTTCCCTGGGTGAGCTCTTTATCTTTTTTGTGACACTGATGACTTTGGCAGGTTTGTGAAGCCCAAGAATCCTTTCTCAGAAGAACACTACAAATGCATAGATAAAACACATAGGATAAAAAAAAAAAAAAAAAAAACAGATATATTGAAATGAAACTCTGGAGACTAAGGGAGTTTGAGACGACAACTATGTCCCTCAAAAGTCCATAATCAGCTCTCCCAAAGGCAATAGTCATAATAATTATTTTTGGAAGCAATTGTGGAAACATCCACTTTTAAAATGCTGAATCATAAATATAAACATCAAAATGTGATTGCCATGCCAAAAATGAAAATAAATAAACAAACCCACGTGAAATTAAAAATGTTCCCATTAAGCCAGGCTCAGCAATTTGGGAGGCTGAGGCGAGTGGATTGCCTGAGCCCGCAGGTTCGAGACCCGCCCAGGCAACTTGACAAGACCTTGTCTCTACAATACATCAAAAATTAGCTGGGCGTGGTAGCGCGCGCCTGTAGTTCCGGCTACTTGGAAGGCTGAGGCGGAAGGATCACCGGAGCCCAGCAGGTCGAGGCTGTGGTGGCCGGGAGCGTGCCACTGCACTCCAGTCTGGGTGCCAGAGTGAGACTCCAACTCAAAAAGCAAAAAACAAAAAAAACCCAAACAACAACAACAAAATTTTCCCATCATATCAAAATCTGTAGGCAAGGAAATTCTACCGCCGCCACTGCCTCCTCCTCTTCCTCCTCCTCCACTCCACCTCCCCCTTGTTCTAGATGGGTCTCACTATGTTGCCCAAGCTGGAGTACAATGGCTATTTACAGGCATTACCATAGTTCAATGCAGCCTCAAACTCCTGGGCTCAAGTGACCCTGCCACCTCAGCCTCCTGAGAAGTTGAAACTACCCGTGTGCACCACACTGCGCCCGGCCTTTCTTCTTCTTTTTAAACTTAGAATAAGATCAACATTAATAGGTCATTTGCCTTTTAGCCTGTACAAAGGATTTCCTGTTAATCTAACAGTTCCTTTCTTCTATGGTTCAGAAGGTCATCATGAAAAGTACATATGCTCAGATAGTACAGCCTACTTTTTAGAGGCCAGAGAAGGTATACAGTAAATAAGTGAACTTTAGATTGAACCCCAAAAGTCTGGTAGGGGTTAGACAGGAGAAGAGTGAGGGAAAGGTTCCATACAAATGGAGCAACGTATTTGAGGTCATGGAAACCAAAATGAACAAGGGCACTAATACAGGTTTTGATGGTTTTAAACTATTATCTCTAAGTGTTAAGTTTTATTTCCTTCAAATGTGTGCCCTGAGGATCTTGAGGTACACAAAGAGTTTTTAGTCTATAATATTATGTTTACTGTATAGTGACACCATAATTTATTTTTGCATAACCTTACTGCTAAATATGGATTTACTGTGTATTCACTATCAGAATCAATGTTATTGTCATTATCCTGTACACATTTGTACACTTGTCCATTTACTTAGTTATAATATATTTCTGGTTATGGAATTTCTGATTCAGATGAATTTTCAGATTTTAACTTTGGTGCATATATCCAACCTGCTTTCCTTGAGTGGCTGTAATTTCATAGTAAGCATCACCAGCAGCGAATGGAGAGTGACTGTTTTGCCACATTTACACCTGCCTTAAGTATTGTTAAGCATGTTTTTAAAAAAAGAAGTAGATATGCTCAGACATCAGATAGATTTCAAATCCCAGGTTTACCACAACATGGCTGTGACCTCTGACAAGGCACTTAACTACTAGCCTTACTTGCAAAGGTGGTGGAGGGTAGAATACCATTGATCTCACAGGTGTGTGGTAAGAATGTAGCTCAAAGTAACTGCACAGTGCCTGCAACTGAAGAGCTTGCTCACTGCCCTTACCTGTGTACGACTCTATTTTTACTCAGTTGTGCATGTTCAATGCCACATGTGACAAGCACAACAGCAAATGGGTCAAAGTCCCTCTCCAGTACTCACCATGGTAAGGCTGGTCACAAAGGCCTTCCTCTGAGCCTCCTTTCTTCCAGACATCAGATGCATTTGAGGTTGCTATGGCATGTCCATTCTTCAAAGCCAACCTGTACTGAGCAGCACCATACAGAGAGTAGTGCTCACATTTCCACCACAGCATGGCACTGGAGTCACAGCTGAACAATCTCAAGAAGTCTGTGGGTTTGGTCAAATCTATGCCGAGACACTTCTGGGATTGCAAATGAAAGAGCCGATGCTGGGACACCCACTTCCATAACATGTCCCTGGTGTCATCACAGTTCGCTGCTACTACCCAGTCATATACTGGCTTGATGCACTTGCCCGTGTTTCCATGGACGATGGTGAAGGGATCATTACCTGAGTCAGACGGATAGACATGTCAGGATTCTGAATCATGTGGTCAATGTGCCTTGCTCCCTGCTCATTGAGGAGAGTCTGAGCACTGCTGAACTGTCTCCACCCTCAGAGCTTTACAACTGTAATGTACCTCACAAGGTAGGACATTGGTGGCAGAGAGGAAGAACAGCATGTGGGGGTAACAGCACGAACTCTGGAGCTGGTCTGCCTGGGTTCACATTCTGCCTCTGTTACTTATTAGCCACGTGATTGGGGCACATCATTTAACCTCTGCACTCCAGATTTCTCATTTATAAAACAGTATCTACTTCATATGGTGGGTGAGAGGATGGAATAAGCTAATACATGTGAAGTACTTAGATATGTACTATGTATATTTGTTATTGCTATTCCATGAAAGACTCTACCACCCTCACCCCTCCTCATTTAATAAGCTACAGAAACTCCTTAATTTTCATTTTCCTTAGACAGGTAGTCTATGGTCAATGAAAAATATCCTGGGCCTATTTGGGACCACAATTCTGTCTTGTTTACACTTCAACTAGTATTGCAGAGTAAATCATTGCATGAAAATTGGTGCTCTGTTCTCACTGTATGTTCCTTTCTCCAGATTCAAGGATGTAGTCAGGACTCTGTGCTCCTCTACATTAGGGCAAGTTAGTGTGGCCAATAAAAAGGTGAATTTACTTAAAGATACCCCCACTCTGGGCCTTTTGTGGAGGCCTAAATTCACTGTGTTGTCTCAGAGGAAATGGAGAAACTTCTGAGGGAGCAGAAGTAGAACAGTGAGGTACAAGAATAAGAGGAAATGGAGGGTAGGGGGAACTTATGGTGTGCGCTATTGCAGTACCCTTGGGATGGTGACCAGACGTAGGGAGGGACTGGGTGGATTGACTGTGTGGGTCACCTAAGGAGGCTGAACCCTGAGCTCCAGGAATCACTCAAGCCACCAGATTCAAGTTGGTGCTCAGGGCACTCAGAAATAACCAGCAGAATCTGGAGACTAAAAAGGAGAAACCTCCCCAAATGTTCCCCCTGGGACTTTACACGAGCTGGGAAGACCCCAATAATGACACAGATATTGACATTCTGCCAACCTGGTGGAATAGGAATGCAGAATCAAATTTAACTTGATTTTCTGAAAATAAAGTAATGCATTGTTTCTTGTACACCTGGGTTTGTGGAATAAGATTCACATCTGTTACAACAAATTATAGTTAAACAATTTGGTCAGTTCTTTAAAAATTTTTTAAAACAAGATCCTTATGTTGATAAGAGAAAAACTGAAATATTTTAACCAAGATTAAACATTTATTGTCAATGAACTAGAGTTCATCAGAAAGATCCGTAAAAGGCACTTTCATTTTGATACCAGCTTCACAGTCCCTGGTTTTACGAATACTAGATGTCCTTTTTAGTAATAATTCAAAGGCTTTCGGAACTAAAAATTCTCATATCAGAAACTGGTGACTTGAGGGAAATTTTACCATGTAAGTAATAACTATAAAATTAAGTCTGATTGCTGTTTGAACTTTGGATGGAATTTTTTGTTTTAAATAACAGCAGCGCTAACAAGAGAAAAAAACAGGAACAATAACAAAAATCCTTTAAAGCTTTAAGGTATTTCTGCTTTCAAATTTGAATTTTAATAAAAATAAATAAGAATAAAAAATATTGCATGAGGCTCCAGCTAGGTATGTTTGCCATAGCAGCTTTCATCCCTCACTCTTTCTTCTTTGATCTCTCTCTGCCATTCTCTACTTTTTTTTTTTTTTTTTGCATCAGGGTCTCACTCTGTCATGTAGGCTGGAGTGCATTGGCATGATGACGGCTCACCACAGCCTCGCCTCACCCTTCTGGGCTCAGGGGATCCTTCTCTCTCAGCCTTCCAAGTAGCTGGGATTACAGGTATGCACCATCACAACTGGCTAATTTTTGTATGTTGCCTAGGCTGGTCTTGAACTTCTGGGCTCAAGCAATCCTCTCACCTTGGCCTCCAAAAGTGCTGAGATTACAGGCATGGGCCACTGTGCCTGGCTTGCCGTTCTCGGCATGATGGTAGTTGGGAGGACAGTCAACAAAAAAGGAAAATGGTTTGTCTCATGAGATTGCCATTCACACTCTCTTTAATGTCCTTCTTCCACATACTCAATAACCACTCGGACCTCAGATCTACTTTTCCCCCAAACTATTCTCTGTTGTCTCTCCAAAATGAATCTTGTATTTCAAAGTATCAGAAATTACAACAGAAAAAAAGTCTGCTCCTGCAGGAGATGTGGTCATCACTCTTGTTGGAAACACACCCTCCCCTCCTTTGTAGTCTCACTGCTCTCTTTCCCAGGCATTCTGCTCTGTGCTCCTTGACCCAAACAGGTCGACTGGGAAAGCAGCAGCTTTGTCTTCCTATGAACTTTGGAGTTCGAGATTTTTCAAGATGACTGCACACTCTGATGGATTAGCTACAGATCCTAGTATATTAGAAATAGTAGTGGAATACAGAGCTAGGGGTCCTGGATTAAAGACCTACCCCTGCTACCAGTTAGCTGGGAGAACATGGGGAAGCCACTTAATCTCCCAAGGTCCTCATATCTTCAAATGTAAGATGAAAGTATAAGCTATCTTAGCCACTTCCAGCACTAACATCCTATGTTTTCATAAGTAACAGAACCCTTAGCTAGCCTGCCAGTTCTTACTAGCCTTTACCAAGGCCACTGCATATTGTTCTTGAACAGATGTCTATAACTTTCTTATGTCATGCTGCTGATAGTAGCATTTCAGGTCATTCTAATCTCACTTGCATTGGGCATGGGCACTTAGGTTACAGTGTTGCTTTATAAATAGTCTTTGGAAGAGAAAAAATATGACTCTCTCCCATTTTCTACACATTTTGACTTTTGGGACACCTGTGGACTTGGCCTCATGGGAATTCTGAAAGACTACAGAAGAAGTGTGGAGTAGCATGGAGTGACTATGTTAAAGTGAAGTTACTGAGCTTCTGAACAAATTACAAGATCTCTGAATATAGGTACTCCCCTCAGGCTAAAACCGGTGTTTGAACCAAGTATGCAGTTTCAATGTTTGATCATTATAGTGGTCACTTAGTACAGATATTTATTGTTGATATACTTTAAGCAAACTTATGAGCCTTCATATATAATGTATGTAAAGCATTCATACATAATACATTAGCTAGGGAGAGTCTTGTCCTCTCCTGATGTTTTCCCATATCTTTCTTATCTTAGCAGGAGCTGGTCAACATCTGCCTCAGTTTTATGATCTTTATGGAGGTGGTAGGTTGAAGAGTGGGAAGGAAGATTGAGAAAATGTAAAAATAATTCCTTGTTTAGAAAATTTGTCAGCTGGGCACAGTGGCTCAGGCCTGTAATCCCAGCATTTCAGAGGCTGAGGTGGGAGGATCGCCTGAGCCCAGGAAGTTGAGGCTGTGGAGAGTCGGAATCATACTACTGCACTCTAGCATGAGTGACAGCGTGAAACCCTGACTCAAAAAAATAAAATAAAACAAGACAGAACATTTGTTATATAAAGGTATATAAGCTATTCTAAAAATGTATTACATGGGCAACCCCCTCGGGTCCCCTCAAGGGGGAGTTTTTCCGTCTTCTCAATAAATCCTGCTTTCTCAAAAAATATATATATTTATATATATTACACTTTGAAAAGATAATTACAAAGCAATTTATAAAACAGATCTTTTGATGACATTATATTGCATGTTGTTCATGTCACTTTATATCAGTCTTCAGTGGAGTTTTAATATTTACCTCCAAATACAATATTGAGACAAATCTAAAAGGCAGAGGTTGATGAAAAGAAGCCTCATTACCCCAGATGCACTTTTTATGTGCTTTATTTTATACAAACTCTCCAGTGGTGTTTGAGGGAAAATGGTTAGGTAGCATCATCATAAACGGAAAGTAAATTTTTAGCATTTTTACATCCATCAAAGGAAAACCATCTCTCTCAGTGCTTTCTCATTGTCTGTAAATAACTCCTGTCTTATAAACCCTAGACCAAAGAGCTTTGCACACTTCAAAGAGAAGTTAGGTATTGACGTTTATAACCACAGACAAATGGTGAGGAAAATGGTGTGGGGAGGCAACAAGGAAGAAGACTGCCGCATTTACAGGGGAATTTTATGATGTCATGCTGCAGGGGAACTTCCACAGCTCACATGTTAAGGTTTTTGTGGAGTCTCTACCATGTGTGCGGAGTGCATAGGTGCAATAGGAGAGAATCAGAAGTCTGGGTTTGCTAGTTGAAAAGCAAATCCTTGAAGTGACAGAGTCCATGGCAGTCTACTAGGCGTCAGAGAGTCTTCAAGCACAGATTCGGCTGGAAGGGCTGTCGAGAAGCTCAGGAATCTCTGTAGGATGGGTTTACTTCAAGCTGTTAGCTCTTCAAGCAGCCAAAAAAGTAAACTAAGCACTTGGCTTCTCCCCAAGGACACAGAGGTGCTCCTTCAGCATTTGGGTGATCAAGACCACCTGCACAAGCCTAGCCATGCACACGTGATGAGGTGTACGCCATCGCTAGCATCGTGAAGCTGACAAACTGCCAAACAAGTTACCCAAATGGCTGGGGGTTCAAAATTCCAGTGTTTCTCCTAATAAGGTCATAAGTCTGGTATGAGGGTAAGAGAAAGACCAGAGCAGCTGCTAGGAATAAGGAAGGATGCAGGAAAACAAAAACCTGTGGGGACCTAGTGTGGAGAGAAGAGAGTTAGACCTGATGCTCTTGGTTTGGGTTGATGAGAAAGGACAGAGACTGTAGAGACTGCAAGAATTAAAGAAATCTTGAATTTTGTGGAGGAGACAGGATTAAAGCAGATGTAAATGGAAACCAAGAGGTTAGTGGTTGAAAGGTTAATGCATTTTCACTATAGTTAGCTGCTGCAGTAAAGTTTTTCTTCTTGGATTGTGGGGCAGGC
This sequence comes from Tarsius wallacei, assembly GCA_963574415.1. Taxonomy (NCBI): domain Eukaryota; kingdom Metazoa; phylum Chordata; class Mammalia; order Primates; family Tarsiidae; genus Tarsius; species Tarsius wallacei. Next base: position 10,338 of record CAUYQG010002014.1, read on the forward strand.
AGAATAGAATTCTCACAGCAATAATTGATCTTATTATTAATGACTCTTTGGTAGTTTCCAGCACAGAGAGCCAAAGAATGGCCAAGTGTGAATCAGCGCAGGGTCCATTTAAAGGTCCTTGATGTAGATAGGCTGTTGGCCACTCACACTCTGAGAACCCTCTTCCCATCACTCTCTGAAGGAAGTCTAAACCAGATGGGAACTTAGGCGCAAAGAAAGTAAGAACTACAAACAACCGAACACTTTCCAAACCGATGGGACTGGCTTTTCCTTCCTTATACAGGCAAGATCACAGAAATGGTGGGTGGGGACGGCCCACAGATTGCACTTTATGCAGCCCAAAGAAGACACAAAGTCCTCATCACACCGTTGACTAAGGCAAAAAGAGAAAGTAAAAGCGAGATCCGTTTGCTGCCGAGGGGCATGGTGGGACTGGCACCACTCCGAACATCTGCGAAGGGCGTCTGTTCCTGGCCCTGCTTCCGCGGTGGGAGGCAGCAGGTCCCCAAGCCAGCGACCTGCGCTCCAGCGTGCGGCTGTCAGCCCTGCGGGACAGCCCTGACCAAGACAGATTCTTGGTTTTGGCCACTTTGGCTACTGACTTCCTTTTTGGCGCGCAGCGTGGGCTCCTTGAAGTCGGGGAACTAGTAGGAGCCCTCGGGGCTGTGGCTGGAGGCCCCTCCATACTGAATGACCACGGTGCCTCCGGGGCGAAAGAGTGCGAGGACAGGCAGGATGGGGCATAGGGGGAGATGGAGAAGCCCATACTCCAGGGAAGCAACATTTTCGAGGAGACGACGGGGAAGGGTCCGGGGAACCCCCAGAAAAGACTGCGCGCCTCCCTGCGGCGGACCCCGTCCGCTCGGCCCCAGACAGGCCCCGCGCGCCACGGCCCGCCGCGCCCTCGTCCCGGCCCGAGGGCTCTGGGGCGCCGTCTCCGCCTGACCTCCCCTTCGGCTTTCTCGCCCCGCCCCAGAGCCGCCTGAGCAAAGCAGCCGTAACCAGGCCGGGAGCACAGCCGCGACCCGGGGGAGGAGCGTCCGCAGACCTGCAGCGTCGAGACCCCCAGCGGGCAGGCCCGCGGACGCGCCCACGGTTACCTGCGCGGTCAGAGGACTCCGCCAGCCCAAAGCACCGGAGGAGCAGCACGAGGAGCCCCGCCGCGCGGCGAGGGGTCGACCTGCGCGTCCTCATCCTGAGCCGGCCCGGGCGGTCCGACTCGGTCTTCGGGCGCACGCGGCACCGACCTCCCCTGTGGAACCCGGCCTGCGGGGCTCTAGCCTCTGTCCCTGGCCTCCTGGGGCGCCCCAGCCCCGCCCCGCCCCGCCGATCTCTGCCAATCAGACGCGCGTCTCTGCGGTCCCGGGACCCGGCGGGGCGGCGGGGGCGGGGCGGGGAGGGGCGGCGGCCCGGAGGGAGTCCTGGACACCTGCGTGGGTGGGACCAGCGAGGAGGCGGGGAGTGCCGGTCGAGGGGAGAACCAGCGTCGCGAGGGCTACTGGAGTAGGGGGCCCCGGTCCTCGCCTCTTCAACAAAGTTGGGGAGATGCGGCCCTTGCTGGGACTTGGCACCGCCCTGGTGGGTGGGTTCGGTCAACGGGACCTTGCCCTCTGCCTAGCGCACCGGACTCAGGGAAGACTTCTTCATTCCAGCATGGGCTGGAAAGGCAACCTCGTCCCCTCCTACCTCAAGAGGAAATGCGCAGCCGCCGTGTGGTGGCTACGGCCGAGCCAAAGAATTCAGTCGTCCTTTGCAATGTCTTGGGTATTTTCATAGTGCAAAGGTGAGATAATGGTACACTGCAGTTCTACCCGCAGTTGACAAAAAATGAAAATTGAGAATTATCTGAGTGATACTACGATACTTCCAAAGATGATTTAAGCTTTGTAACCATTTGACCTTTGCAATTAGACGCTTTTCTTAATAATTTAATATTCATAATAAGCCAGTAGAAATGTAGAAGTCTGTACCCAGAACCAGACAGTGTAAGTCCCACTTACTGTTTTCCCGTGGACACCACATAGGCCAAGGGTCCTGATGACCTAACTTGCTTGGATGTCAATGTTTTATATTTTTAAACCCTGTATTTACTGAACACATGATATGTTTTTGAGATGTCCTCCATCCTCACGAGGATGCAAAGACCTAGGTTGCTCTTCCTGATTGCACCTGCCAAGGCTTCGGGATGGCTCCTGAACCTGCCCTAGCTCTGTCATCAACCGAGGCTCTGGTCTTTGGGTTCAGTAGATAGAGTGAACACTTATTGTCACAGGAACGGGGCATCTCATGGAAGAGGAAGATGGAAAGACAGCGTCCCTGCCCTCTCAAGATTCCTGAGTATTGGGGGAGACTGAGGCACACATAGTGGCTCTGCAGAATGAACGAGGAGACTGACAAAGCGTCAAGGAAGGCAACACTTCAACTGGGGCTTGAAGAATGGGTAAAAACGTGACCAGAACAGCCGGTGGGAGAAAAGTAGTGTAAAAACAGAGGGAGGAAAATGCAAAGCAAGTGGTTGCAAGACAATCAAGAGTCCAGTGTAGCTGCCTTGCAGTGTGTGTGTGTGTGTGTGTGTGTGTGTGTGTGTGTGAAAGTGCTTTCGGTGGAAGCCTAAATGGAAATGACTGCAGAAAGGTGAGTTGTGTCTGTGTTCTGAAGAGCCTTGAAGATGATACTGAAAACTCTAACTTTATTCTCTAAAGGAACAGACAGTGAAATATTTTGAGTAGGAGAACCAGCCACTGATGTGAACTCCTCTGCCTCTTTTCTTCCTTCCTTCTTTCCTTTCCTTTCCTTTCTTTTCTTCCCTCTCCTCCCCTCCCCTCCTTTCCTCCCCTCCCCTTCCCTCCCCTCCCCTCTCCTCCCCTCTCTTTGTAGGAGTTCCCTATGTTGCCTAGGCTGGTCTCCAACTCCTGGGCTCAAGCAATCCTCCCACCTGGGGTCTCCCAAAGTGCTGGGATTGTAGGCATGAGCCACCCACACCCAGCACCTCCCCCCTTCTGTAGCTGCTTGTCTTTCATTCTGATCCTGCCCAGCTTGGAGCTCTTTAAGAGCAGTGCCCTTGCCTTATTCATTATCACATCCTCAACACTGGGCACAGGGCCTGTCCCAGAGTAAGCTCTCAGTAAATGTTAGTTTAATTAATGGGTGATTTCCCAGAGCCCCCACCTTAGCCTAAGGTGATATGAGCTCCTGCCTATATCACATCATAATATTTTCTCAATTGACCTCACTCACTGTCAATAACTGTTATCCTTTCTGGCAAACGGGACATACTATCATTCTACTCAAATCCTTTCAGTGCTATTTGCTTATACCAGGGGTTCCTAGATAGTAGTTTAGGGAGATTATAAAATCCTGAAATTTTATGTAGCCTTAGACACACTTTTTTTTGGATGAGGAAGCACTAAGTCTTTTATGAGAGTCTCAGAAAAGCCCATGATACAAAGTGAAAACTCCAAGATAAAAAGCAGGAACCTCTACAATCTGACCTATGCCACTCCTTGGTTCAAGCTACCTGTTTGAACCTGTCTTGCCTTTTCATATCTCTGCCTGTGTACTCATATGTAGAATACCTTTCCCCCTTTACTTGCCTTATTTCCACCCCTCCTTTAAGTTTCCATTTAGATCCTACATTTTGTATAAAATGTTTCTATAAAAGGTCCTAACCCTTGGGATTAACTTTCCTTCAAACATGTGTATAATAGTGTACATTCTGTTCACTTGACATTTAACATTTACTTAACAGCTATTTTTTTTCTTTAGGGACATGTGCACTGTTACCCCACCTAGATTTTAGATTCTCAACCAATATTTATTGTTGATGGTGACAACAGAAAGCTATGTATCCTTCAGGTCTCACCTTGAATGTCACTTTCTCAAATAAATCTTTTTTTTTTTTTAACCCTACAGTCTAGGTGAGTTTCCTCTGTGACAAGTTCTCAAGGCTTCCCACACTTTTACCTGGCAGCACTTAGTACAGCTGGATTAAATCATTATGTGCTTGCTCAATTGTTTAACTTGCATCTCCCTCACCAAGCTGCAGGTTGGAAGCTGCAGGTCCCATGAAGGCAGTGACTATGTCTACTTTATTCATGACTAGGGTCCTAGTACCTGGTACATGATTTGCCCTTTGAATGAATAAATAAATATACAGCAAATGCTTCATAAATGGTGCAGGCAACAGGGAGGTCTAGGCAGTTAAAAGAGGGAAAAATTGACTTGAGTGGGAGGGATGGTCTTCAGGTAATGAAATGGGTGTTCTTGGATGAGTAGCAGTCAGTAGATAGAGGCGGTGAGGACACTCCAAGCTGAGGCAAGGTGGTAAAAAAATTGGCAAACATCTGCCACCCACTGGGCTTCAGGCCATGCACTAAGCATTTCCCATGTACTTTCTTCTTTGGTAATCATCTTATGAAGTGAGTACTACTGTTATCCTCATTTTATAGATGTGAAACTAAGACAACACAGAAATAACTGATAACCTAGTCAAGATTAAGAACCACAAGTGAAGATACCATGATGGAAATCTAATTATAGAACTTGCATGAGTGTGAGAGTGTTAGTAATATTTTATTCCCAATAACTATTAGGGAAGAGGAGAAATGAGCTTTTAGGGCCTCTAAAGTCATGTTTTTAATTATAAAATATAGCATAGCTAAAAAGGAATAGCTATGTTGGTGGGCTCTAGTGATCTTACTCCTACACAGAGGTAACCTCTCCTCTGAATCATTATTCATTTCTTCATAGTTTTTCTACATATGATTCATTCCTTAATATAATTTTGCATAATTTTGAACTTTATGTAAATGAAACATTTTAAGGGTTTTTTTTTTTGCCACTTGCCTTTTGTTCAAAATTATGTCTGTGACATCTCATCTGTGTTAGTATGTGGTAGTAGTTCATTCATTTTTATGCAGTATTCCATCATAAGAATAAAACACTTTATTTATTCTCTTGTTGTTGAACATTTGAGTAGTTTCCAGCTAGGTATTTTGCATTTGGGTAGTTTGCTGTCCTTAACAATGTTCCTGTGAACATTTTTATACCTGGCTCCTGGTGCATGTTGCTAGTTTCCTGAGGACATGGTTCTAGAAATGGAATTCTTGGAGCATTGGGTAAGTTTAGTGTCAACATTATTGGACCATGTCAGTGTGTTTTCCAACTTACACTCCCACTATAGTGTTGTGTATAAAAGCATTCCTACCACTGCAAATCTTCATAAACATTTGTATTTAAAAATTTTTGATGGGGTGTAAGGCGGCATCTTACTGTGGTTTAAAATTGCATTTCCTTATTGCTAATGAGGTTGAACGTATTTTCCTATGTTTATTAGTTACTTGTATTTCCTTTTCCCATTCTTGTGCAGGTTATTTGCCTGTTTTTCTTTTGGATACATTCCCTGCCCTTCCCTGCTTTGAATCCCAAGAGGCTACCCTGCATTTCCCAGACTCTCTTGCCCATTGCCTTCTGATTAGGGTCAGCCAATGGAACTTCATGGCCTTAAATGGGAGTTTGGGAGGGGTAGAACCCAGAATATTTCTTTCTTCTCTTCTTTGGTAGCATGTCAAGCAGCGACTGAGTTTCTTTGTGGTTTTAGCTTTTGCCTGGAAGCCCCACCCTTTGTGTTCCAATTTCTACCAGGCAACCCCCACCATGATACCAGCTCCTTTTGTGGTTCCTTCTTCAAAGTTCTAGCTCCCACAGGGCAGCCCTGTTTCCTACATTGATAACATCATTCCCTGTCCCTCAGACCTCAAGGATGGCAGTAGCTTCTTGTAGCTGTTCCTTTCTGAGTAGCCTCACTGGGACTTATTTTTAGCTCTTCCAATATTCTATAACTAGTTATTTCCCTATATTAAATTTATCCAATTGAACTACCTAGCATGGGTTTTGTTCTCCTTACTGGACTTTGATGATATTGATTCAACATATGAAATAATTGTACTTTGAGACAGCATCTAAAATCGACTTAGATGTAGACAAGAAAAATGAAGCATATTCAACCACACGAGGAATTGTGGCAGGAAGAGAGCCAGTGTGGGGTATGTGTAAACCACAGTTATGATGATGCCCGCAGATGGTCCCAGGTGTAGTAAGGAGGACCCAGGAGGCCCAGATAAGGGCTTGGTCTAAGAATAAATTTTAAACAAGTCCCACTATACCACAATAATAAAGATCTTCATTTATTCCAGGTCATAAGTAACCTCTTGAGGACTATAATCACTGACGTAGACCCCAAAGGGCAAATGTATGGTGATAACCACTTAAGAAACAAAAACAAAAAGCAAAATGAGACAACTCATCTTGTTTGACTACATGGAATGTTTTTGACAAGCTTTAATCAGAGTTCTCAGGTGAGGAAATGCTCTACTGGCATATCTACAGAACAGTGACACAAGAGACTGAACAAGGAGTGGGTGTGGTTGATTTATTCACTTAATCAGCTTAACCTCATGCACAGACACCAAGAAACCACAGAACTACAGAGCTCATGGAGATCTTGGAGTCCAATCCCTGGGCTCTCCCTTTGTAGACAAGAAAACTGAGGCTCAGAGTTTGGTGAACATTGTTGATATGAGAAGCATTAGAGAAGTTAGATGTAGATCCTTGAAACTGATGGGAAAGTTAGAAAAATACTGATGAGAGTGACTTAGGGCTAGTCATCTGCTTCAGATAGGGGTAGAAGTGAAATATGGGCATGCAAGGGTGGACCACAGACAAAGAGAATGCTAGTGTTGGTAGGAGTGTGTTGCAAGGATCAGCGATGTATTTTAGGTAGGAGTGCAATTGTCACCATTGTGGTGGAATTCTCTAGGAAACATTTTTATCACATGTGCTTGTTTTGGAGTATTAGAAAACAATTTCAGTGGTACAGATGATTTTCTGGATGTGAGAAATGTGATGAAGGGACTAGTTTCTTGACTGTGGCAGACACCGGTTCACTATGTTTTGACAAAGAGGCAAGGAGTAGGGTGATGTGTATGCCTTTTACTTATGTAATTGGAGGCTCTTTCCTTGGGATTAACTAAATTCATTGTTGAAATCTGTTCCAAGAAAACAACAGTTAGGATGATAATCAAAACCCAGGAGTCTTTACTCCTCAGGGACACTGATGAGGATTACACTTTAGAACAATTATTTTCCCAACTTTAGCAGAAGACAGAGGTCACAATTTTTAGCTTTGGAAATCAGAGTGTGATGTGAACCTCTACCAAAGTAGACTTACAACACAGGCCAAGTCTCAGGACCACCTAACTTGTTAGTTAAGGGCAAGTTTAACAAAGTGGAATTCTTGATGTTTAGAAATATTTTTGAAGGGTAATATTGAGAGTTCTACTAAACAATTTTAGCAAAGAGGAAGATGACATTACTGCAATTGTCAACATTACCACTTACTGGCTTTTTGCTGACTCACCAATATCTTTATGAACGAGATGGTCCAAACCTTTTCTCTCTAGGACCCAGTTTCATCTGGCCTTCCTTCAGGGAAAAAAGGTGCCTCTTACTTTCTAATAGGCTCAGGTTCACCTGGTGTGAGTTCATCATCTCTCTATTCATCTCTCTATCACTTCTTTTGTTTCTCATTATTGGAGGAAAAAGCAGCCTTTTCTTATTTTATTTTTATTATTTTTAATTGATGCATAATAACTGTACATGTTTATGGGTTACAGTGTGACATTTTGATAACTGTATACAATGTATATAATTAAATGAGGGTAATTAGCATATCCATCACTTCAGATCTTTATTATTTCTTCATGTTGGGAACATTCAATATCCTCTCTTTTAGCTTTTGAAAATATAGGATAATTGTTAACTATAGTCACCCTACAGTGCTATAGAACACTAAAACATATTCCTTCTATCTAGCTGTCATTTTGTACCCATTGACCAATTTCTTTGTATATCCCCTCCAAACCTCCCCCTCCCTCCTGCATTTGCAAACCTCTGTTACCATTATTCTACTGTCTACTTCTATAAGATGAACTTTTTAAGCTTCCACATATGAGTGAAAAGATGCAGCATTTATCTTTCTGTGCCTGACTTTTGTTTACTTAACATAATGTCCTCTAGGATCATCAGTGTTGCCCCAAATAATGGGATTTCATTCTTTTTTATGGCTGAACAGTATTCCATTATGTATATATACCACATTTTTAACTTCATTTATCTATTGATGAACACTTAGGTTTATTTTGTATCTTGGTTATTGTAATACATGAGAGCAGCTATCTCTTCAACACATTGATTTATTTCCTTTCAAAATATACCAAGTAATGGAATTGCTGGATCATATAGTAGTTCACTTTTAAGTTTTATGAGAAACCTTCATACTGTTTTCCATAATGATTGTACTAATTTATGTTCCCACCAGCAGTGTACAAATGTTCCCCTTTCTCTGTATCCCTACCAGCATATTTTTTTGTCTTTTTGATAATGACCATTCTAACTGGGATGAGATATATCTCGTGGTTTTGATTTGCATTTTCTTGATGATTAGCAATGATGAGAATTTTTTCCACATACTTGTTGGCTATTTATATGTCTTTTTTTGAGAAATGTCTATTCAGGTTCTTTGCCCTTTTAAAAAATTGAGTTGTTTTAATTTTTCTGTTGCATTGTTTGACTTCCTTATATATTCTGGATATCAATACCTTGTTGGATAAGTAGTTTGCAAATATTGTCTCCCATTCTGTATGTTGTCCCATCACTCTGTTCATTGATTCCTTTGCTGTGCAGAAGCTTTGTAGTTTGATGTAATCCCAGTTGCCTATTTTTGTTGTTGTTGCTTGTACTTTTGAGGTCTTAGCCATAAAATTTTTGCCCAAACCAAGGTCCTGAAACATTTCTCCAATGTCTTCTCTTAGTAGTTTTATAGTTTTGAGACTTACATTTACGGCTTTAACTCATCTTGGGTTGACTTTTGTATATGGTTAGAGATGATAGGCATCTAGTTTCATTCTTCTACATATGGATATCCAGTTTTCCCAGCACTATTTTTTGAAAAGGCTGTCCTTTCCCCAGTAAATGTTCTTGGTACCTTTGTCAAAAGTCAGTTGACTGTAAAAGCAAGGATTTATTTCTGGGTTCTCTATTCTGTTCCATTTATGTATTTGCTTTATGCCAGTATTATACTGTTTTGGTTATTATAGCTTTGTAGTACATTATGAGGTCAGGTAGTGTGGTACCTCCAGCTATGGTCTTTTTGCTCAGGATTGCTTTTGCTATTCAGGGAATTTTGTGGTTCTATGTGGATTTTAGGATTTTTTTTTCTGTTTCTGTGAAGAATGTAGGGATTGCATTGAATCTATAGATTACTTTGTGTAGTATGGTCATTTTAAGGATATTAATCTTCCAATCCATGAACATGAGGTGACTTTCCATTTTTTGTTGTCCTTTTCAATTTATTTTATCAGAGTTTTATAATTTTCATTGTAGAGATCTTTTAACTCCTTGGTTAAATTTATTCCTAGGTATTGTGTGTGTGTGTGTTGTCAACAGGATTGCTTTTTAAATTTCTTTTCAGCTAGTTCATTATTGGTGGATAGAAATACTACTTATTTTTGTATGTTAACTTGGTATCTTATAACTTCAGTGAAGTTACAAGAGTTTTTTGGTGGAATCTCTAGGTTTTTCTACATATAAGATAATGTTTTCTTCAAACAAGGGCAATTTTGCTTCCTCTTTTCCAATCTGGATGTTCTTTATTTCTTTCTTGTGCCTAATTACTCTGGATAGGACTTCCAGTACTGTGTTAAATAAGAGTTGTAAAAGTGGGCATCCTTGTCTTGTTCCAGTTCTTAGAGAAAAAGCTTTCAACTTTTCCCCTTTCGGTATAATGTTAGCTGTGGGTTTGTCATATATGGTATTTATTGTGTTGAGGTATATTCCTTCCATACTTAAGTTTTTGAGAGCTTCCATCATGAAGGAGTGCTTAATTTTATCAAATATTTTTTGGGTATCTATTGAGATGATAATATTTTTGTCCTTTGATGTGATATATTATGTTTATTGATTTGTGCATGTTGAACTGTCCTTTGCATCCCTGGGATACGTCTTAGCCTCTACCTACCCCCTGCTTTAAAAAAAAATAACAAAGTTCCTTCCTGTGTTCTCAACCATGTTTCCTCCCTGTATTGTATTTTTAACTCTATCCTCTTCAGAGGAAGAGAAGACACCAAATATGTTTTACATTTTTTAACTTTTAAATAGATTAAGTGTAGCCTGAGGGTGTAGGGTTTATAAAGGTTACAGTAGTGAATATTAATATCCCAGGCCTTCACATTCACTCACTGACTCACCCAGAGCAACTTTCAGTCTTTCAAGCTTTATTCACACTACATGCCTTATGCAGATGTACCACTTTTTATCTTTTATACCATATTTTTGCTATATCTTTTCATGTTTAGACATGTTTAACTATATAAATACCACTATATTACAATGCCCTACAGTATACAGTACATTATCATGCTGTACAGGTTTGTAGCTAGGAGCAATAGTGTATACCATGTAGCCTAGGTATGCAGTGGGCCATACCATGTAGATGTGTCTAAGTGTACTCTACATGTTTGCACAATGACAACAGCACCTAACAATGCATTTCTCAGAACATATCACTTGTCATGAAGTTATACATGACTGTATTCTAGATATGTATCCTTTGTCGGTTATGTGTATTATACATCTGTTTTCCAAATTTGAGGCCAAATTTTTCTTTATGGTATCTTCTATTGTATAGACATTTTAGCTATATTTAGTTGTATAAGTATTTTTCTTTATAATGATGCTCTTCACTCATTTAAGAACTCCTTTCCTACTTGATAATTATGAAATTATTCTCCTATATTTTCTTATACAAATTAAAGCATTTCTCTTTATACATTTAGATCTTTAATTCACCTGGGGTACATTTAGCTGTGTAGGAATAGGAATTTTTCTATTTTTAATGTTTAATTAATCATCCCAACAGTATCCTTTCCATATTGATTCATAGTACCACCTTGTCAAATATACACATCAATACATTCATAGGACAATATCTAGGCTCTGTATGTAGCTTCATTAAAAAATTTCCCCCACATTTGCACCAATAATAGTATAATATTTTTGTATGTTATAACTTTAGAGTAAGTTTCGGTTTCTGGTAGGGTGAAACATTTCCCCTTCATAATTGTTTTTCCTCTTCAAAATTATATTGGCTAATCCTGCCTTTTTGCTTTCCCCATATGAACTTTAGAATCAATATGTCAAGTTTACCAAAAAACCCCATTTTCATTAGAACTGTACTTAATTTAAAAACTAATTTGGAGAAAGATAACATCTTAATGATGTTAGTCTTTTGTTCTTTGTGAACATTGCTCTCTCCTCAGTCTGGTCTTCTTTTGCATCTGTCTGAATGCTAAACAGGGGATAGGTACCTGATTTGGCAGTTGTTTGGGTCTCACTAGAGGTTTCTGAGTGGAATGAATGATATAATGAGAGTCTTGTTTTGATAATATTGGTCTGAAAGCAATAGCAATTTGATTGGAGACTAGAGATAGAAAAATCAATCAGGACTCTTGCAAAGGTCTAGGAGAACAATAAGGTAAGTCTGAATTTTAGTGGCAGTGATAATGGAGATAAGCTAGCTGTGAGAGACTTTCCAAAAATAATTACTCTCTTTTGTAAGAAAAAGACCCAATCAGGCTTCTTGTTACTTTTCTTTAAGACAGATGAATGAGAAGTTCTGAAAGAGAAAGATGCTGAGATTTGCAGGGGTTACTTTAACCTGAGGTAGTGAAAAAATGGCAATCACTAGAAAAGGTCCTTAGAGCATCCTATTCCCTGCTGCTGCTTTTGGAATTCATATTGTTCCCTGAAGTTTAGTTCAAATAGACCTCTTCCATGAAGTCTACTCTGATTCCATCAGGTAGAATGAGGATGCTTGACAGGCTTTCCTTTGTATCATAATTATGTGCATACTTATTCACATGGGAGCTGGCACCAAGCCTTATTTATTTATTTATTTATTTATTTATTTTTTTGAGTTGGAGTCTCACTCCATCACCCATACTGGAGTGCAGCAAGTGCAGTGGCACGCTCCTGGCCACTGCAGCCTCGACCTGCTGGGCTCTGGCGATCCTTCCGCCTCAGCCTTCTGAGTAGCTGGAACTACAGGCGCACGCTACCACACCCAGCTAATTTTTTATTTATTGTAGAGATGAGGTCTCGCCAAGTTGCCTGGGTGGGTCTCGAACCCATGGGCTCAGGCAATCTATTCGCCTCGGCCTCCCAAAGCGCTGGGATTACAGGCTGAGCCACCGAGCCTGGCCAAGCCTTATGTTTTTATCCCTTACTCTGTAGCACAATTTCTTTTAATGCAAGGACAAGAATACTGTCAGGCAACAATGAATGATAATTCAAGAATAAAAATGAAATTCTTCCCTTGTTCCATAAAGGACTCTGAATTTTTCTCCTTCCATTTGGGGGTAAGGTCCGGACCACTTATTCTGTATGAGTTCACCACAAATGAACTTGGATAGAGTCTTTATGGATCTTTTTCTCCTCAGTTTCTTCAAAGATGCCTTGTATGTTTTGTGACTTTATTCACTGTTTATAATTTTGCTAGTATATTATGACATCTGTGTATGAGTTTAGTAGTTACTGTGTTTAAAAGATATTTTAGTGTTTTATTATTCTTACAGTGAAATAATTTAATTTATAAATTACCTACCAGGTTACTCTACACAGTTTACAGAATGAAAGATAGATACCTAACAATTCAAAAATTAAAAACAGAATACAACCATAAATATTTCATTTCCAGACTGGGTACAGAGAGCACTTTATTTATTTTTTATTTGACATACTCAGTTCACAATTGTTGACTGTACTTATTATCACCTTGCCATATTTATCCCCAGCAGACATTATGCAAATGAATAGGAATGCATTATCTGAAGAGATCTCTGGCTCTTACCTTGCCCTTACCAAGCCCTCTTGAAAGGTATGCACAGATTATAATGACCCTGCAATTCTGGTCACAGCTGATTGGATCATGGATGACTACTTGCTTCAAAAACAGCCAATCTCTAAGTGACTTACCAAAATATAAAATGGGCTCTTCTGAGATGCGTTCCCCAGAAGCATGTACTGAGATGAAGATTTCTATAAAAGTGTCCTCATGAAGAGAATGTGCAAACAAAATCCGGGAGTTTTGTCTTGCTGTCACAGGACTATTGAGATAGGGCATAGTCTCAAAACAAAACAAAACAAAACTAGTAGGTCAGTGGAGAACATGAGACAGAGAAGGAAAGTCCAACAAACAAGGGTGGGATGTCAAGCAAAGACCACGGAAAGTAACTTTATTTTAATTCTACACAAGTGGGTCTGGAGACAAGTGAGTCACATCATAGACAACCCTAACAGGGGTGGGGGAGCTGGGGTATTTATACTTCCATATTTGTCAATCATTGGCAGATGCTGAACCTGGGGGGTGATACAAATTCCTAGACACTGTCCACTATCTGCGCATGCAGAAAAAGCTGGCCTCATACAACTTGAGATGCAGGTGCTGGCTATTGGGAGTAAAAGGACACTGAAGGAAAGTGTACTACATAGCACGGTGATTAGAGGGGGCCTGCTTGAGGCCCTGTTGTTGGTTCCGCAGGCCTAGTATTGAGAAACTGCTCGGCAGAGACTGTTGTGATTAATGGAACCAATCAAACCCTCTCTCTTAGGAATTCTGGGTATGAGATACCCAGAGAGTTACCAAGAATTCATGAGGCCTCAGGATCCAGCAGTGAGAGGAAGCAGAGGGAGTTTAAAAGAATAGAAGCAAAAGGGTACAGTTGTGTGTGGACTGAACGTGCCCTGGTTTCACTCAGCTGCACTCTCTTATTTCCCTTGGAAAGTGGTCCTTCATTATTTGATCACTGCCTTTAACAATGACAGAATGGCTTAACTATAAAGGAAGGACAACAGGCATGACGCTCCCCCAAAGAACCAGAGGGTCAAATCCTTGACTTCAACTACTTTAATTATTTTGCTTCCATTTGTTTTCTTTCTTTCTTACTTATCTATATCAGGTGATTCTACTTGGGAGGACTGACTGACTGGGTTTTACTGAACTCAGCCTTCTGTGATTTTTCAGAATGGGTTATTGGTTTCCGTGATGAATTAGTCTAGAAACTGAAAGTGTTTGTAACACTACTCTCCCTCACTGGAAGAGCCAGCTTTATGATGGGTTGCCTACAAACTACATGATGTGGTACCAATCCTTGTACTCTAAGTACTTTAACCTCTTGCTTTTTACCCAAATCCTAATTCCCCATTTATTATGCATTTGTGCCCAGCATATTGGAGTTGTTAAAAGGCAAACGTTTTCAGAAAATTACCCATATCAATTAACAATCTAGTTAAGTTCACGCGCTCCTGTGTGATGATGTAGCTAAATAATTGCAAAACTTGGGTTCCACAGAACTATTTCCTAAAGTCTTAGAATAACTCTCAAATCTGTCTTAGTAGTGACTTACTAGAGAGAGGAATTCAGGCAGATAAACATTAAATTAACACAAGAACTGCCCACTTAGTGGTACTGAGATGGGCATTTGTTATCTCTAGGCCTAGTACATTTATACATGTGTCTGACATTTTAAGGAAATGTGTAAGTAGTACTAGTAGCCACCATTCATACATACAGATCATATAGGTTAGGTATAGAGGAGATCAGGAAAGGGAAAAGTGATTTACAATGCCAGTACAACATGTGAAGACAAAAATTTAAAAAACAACACAATTAATATATGAAGCTTCGGAATGGCAGATAATCTAGCTCCTTCTAAACCAAATAGCTGTATTCGTGTCATTGCATACACCTTACCTGCACAAAGACATCAATTTCCAGTTGTTATAGTATCATAGTATCTGGAGTTCTCAAGAGTAATGATGATTCGACTGCATTATATTTTTTTAAAAAGCAACAACATTCATTGACATTTATTGAACACCTAATCTGTGCCTTGTTTTCATGTATGTAAAATTGGGTTAATAATAATGCCCACTTCATAAAGTTATTGTGAGAATTAAATGAAGGAAGCACATAGATCAGTTATTACATGCCAGTTCTAGTGTGTGATAATGGATATTTATTTATTTGTTATTTGTTTTTTGAGTTGGGGTCTCACTCTATTGCTCAGGCTGGAATGCAGTAGCATGACCACAGCTCACCACAGCCTCAACCTCCTGGGCTCAGACAATCCTTCTGCCTTGGCCTCCCAAGTAGCTGGGACTAAAGGCACATGCCACCATGCCTAGATTATTTTTTTATTTTTGTAGAGATGAGGTTTTGCTGTGTTGCCTAGACTGGTTTTGAACTCCTGGGCTCAAGTGATACTCTCCCCCACCAGCTTCCCAAAGTGCTGGGATTACAGGCGTGAGCCTCTGTGCCTGGCCTATTTATTTTCACTAGTACTACTACTATTGTTGTTAGATATTAAGATTGGTATTAGAGATACAAAAAATGAACAAAATATGGTCCTTCTCTTCAAGTACCTCTGAGGCCAATGGAAGACGAGACATGAAGGAGCATTGATGATTTGGTAGGATTTAGTGCAACAAAAGGGATATGTTAAGGTCTGGGTCATAGCTTAAAGGAGGGAGTGGTTATTTTTTCTTGGATATGTCATGTAAGATTTTCCAGAGTGGAAGTAATAAGGTAGCAGTTGACACTGGAGTTTGGGGAGGTTGCCATATGCGATAAAGGATCTTCTAGTAGTGAGAACTACACATGCTGTGTCACGAAGATATGACACAGTGTAGTGCATTTGGGAGCTGTGAGTGGATGCATTCCGGCAGTAGAGTCTGCCTGTGCAGGAGCATCCGAAGGTGATGCTGGTGGTAAGGCGGAGCCATATCAAGAAAGTTTCTGTGTGCAGCATTAAGGAGCCTGGACCTTAGCCTCTTCACACCGCAGATCATTGAAGGGTTTTGTCCCCTGCCCACCCAAATACATATATATATATATAATTGGATGTAAATTTTAAAAAAGATGACATGATGACTCTGGCAGTAGATACATTTAAAGTGGATAAGACTAGAAGAGCTGTTAGGAAAGTCCAGGCAGGAGATGATTAAAGTGTTAATTAGGACAGTAACAATGAGATAGAGAGGAGATACAGAAAAGAGCAATCTTATGAGGACATTGAATGTAATAAGCTGCTATTAAAAGGGTTAGAGATGCCATTTATTTGTGGTACAGTAAGACCCTCTCAATTATTCTAAAGAAGCTTCTCATTTTAATAATTCTCAATCCATGTACAATTGAGATTCTTTGCATTTCTCTTCAAATTGTATACTGTGACTCTTGGGTTTTGTTGCACTTTCCAACTAAACTTGTCTCCATTTAAATGGTAAAAAAGTCAGCACTCCCTTGATAGTCATTGCAGTTTAAGTTGTATTTGTCATAGTTTATTGTCCCTGAAAGATGCCAGAATGAAGAATTTAGGAATACAGTCAAGATAAAAATGGAAAATTCTGGAAGTAGAAAGGAAAAAAATGGGATGCTAATGATAATATATAAGGCTTATACAGATATATGTTAGCAAATTGCTCCATTAGAATATCAGTACTATTTGGAGAGTTGTCAATGTCATCTCATATTCAAACTATTAAGTGTATATTTAAACTGTGCAAATCACTTGCATTCATTTCATGGTTAATCAATCCAGTCTGAAATAGTTTGCCAAATAGTAATGGGATTTTCTCTAACAGCCAGATACTTAAGTCACTAGACACCAAATTACGGGATAAAAAAATCAATTCAGCATCCCAGGTAATTATGGGCTTAAAACAATATTGTGTTGAGTCCTGGCATGTATCCGCTAACAGCAGATGTCTTTGTTTTGGACCACTTTGATGATTTCAGTAACTCTAGCTTGATCAGCTAACGATGTAAATTATTTTTTCATTTTAATTTTGCATTGTAGATAGAGCTATTGGCCTTTATCGTAACTTATTTTTTCTTTCAGCCAGGGCCTAAATTACAGCAATAACATTGAAGAAGGAGAGCAGGTGACATATTCTAGAGCTATTGGAAAGTATAATATCCAGAAGTGTCAAGTGGCAGATGAAAGGATAAATTCCAGATTTCTGAAGTGGGAACTGGCAAGTGACCGTGCCGTTTGCTGGGATAAGGAATTCAGGAGGAGGGGAAGATCTGGGGGAGGTAAATTCTTCTTTTAGATTTCATGAATTTTAGATACTCATCTTATGAATGTGGGACAATTCACTCATCCCTTCAACCTGGAACTCAGGATCTATGCTGGGGACAGAGATTTGAGCATTTTCAGCATGCAGGTAGGAGATAAAGTTGTAGGGGTGTGTAAACAGTGAAGAGTCTGGGGAATATGAACTTGTGGGGAAAAGGAACGAGAAAGAGGAAGCATGAAGGCAGTCAAGAAGAAAAGGTCTGAGTGAAGGAGGAAAGCCCAATCAATAAAGATTTTTGCTAGCCTGGGCAACATAGTGAGACCTCGTCTCTACAAAAAAATTAGCCAGGCATGGTAGCGTGTGCCTGTAGTCCCAGCTACTCAGGGGGCCGAGGTAGAAGGATCACCTGAGCCCAGCAGGTTGAGGCTGTGGTGAACCATGGTAGTGCCACTGCACTTCAGCCTGGGCGACAGAGTGAGACCCTGACTTGAAATAAATAAATAAGATATTTGAACAAGCCCCATATATATTTACTTATGAATTATATGCATGTAATATTTTAAATCCAAGTAGTACCTATTAGTAAAATTTTATTTCTTAAAAATTTAGACATAAGCTAAATATATTTTACCTACCAAAAATACACATCTTCCCCATTATAATGCTTGTTCATCTGGGAACCATAAGGACATTGTTGGTGTCCAAGCATATGTGAACTTAGTCACAATGAACCATATTGTTATTATTTGTAAGTTTCAATAAATGTATACGTGTAAGTAAATAAAAAATAATTCTTATCATAAGTATTAACTAAACTTATAGATGACAAGAAACTATGACATCTTTAATTAGCAGTGTTTTTCCTTCTTAGTGCTATATAAAATAACGGTGCATCCTACAATCAAGAGAAGTCATAATGTTTCCATCTCATATCCAAGTGGATCATCTTATGTGCCCCACTCTGGGGACTGGGTTTATAGAGGGAGAAATCAACGATGTGAAACACTTGGAAGAGATGAAATAAAATATTATCTTAAAAAAACTAAAAAAACACTCATCAGCTTTAACATCTAGGAGGTCATTGGAGGCCTTGATGGGGGCAGTGTCAACAGTGGAAGAGGGTAACCAGATCATAAGGTTCAAGAAATGAGTAGAAACAGGTTACATTTAATGCACACTTATTACATTCAGACACTGTACTAAGGATTTCCCAGACAACACTGAGAAGATGCTATGATTATCTCTAACTTAAAATAACCAGAGAGTTGCAAAGTCCAAGTGACTTATACTAGTTCACACAGCTAAGTGAGTGATTCTACCAGAATTTGAACCCAGGTTGGTCACCTCAAAAAATGAGCTCCTAAATAGTGTGCTATAATACCTCCCAGTGTGAGGTTAGTTAGTGGAGACTGTGGCTGAGTGTAGACAACATCTCTTCCCAGTAGCAGGTAGCCAGGTAGCTTGCCTAAGGTTGAGAGTAGAAAGAAAGGGAAATGGTAATGTTCAGAGTTAAAGAAGGGCCTTCCCACTAGCCCCCTCCCTTTATTTATTTTTTTTTAAGAGAGGCATGAGCATTGAGCATTCTTATATCATGGATTGAATGAAGCAGGAAAGAGAGAGAATTTGAGGCAATCCGGCAAGACAGATAATAACTGATAGGAAAATTGCAAGTGATCCAGAGCACAGATGGAAAGTGGAGCCTTAAGCAGGAGAAGGCTGCCTCCTCCACGATGAGGAGGAAAGTGCTAAGACTGAAAACTGTACAGACAAGTTCAAGGGCAGACCCCACAAAACCTGGAATTCATTAAAAATTATGTAACAGCCGGGCTTGGTGACTCAGCCTGTAATCCCGCGCTTTGGGAGGCCGAGGTGAGTGGATTGCCTGAGCCCGCGGGTTCGAGACCCGCCTGGGCAACTTGGCGAGACCTCATCTCTACAGTAAATCAAAAATTAGCCGGGCGTGGTAGAGCGTGCTTGTAGTTCCAGCTACTTGGAAGGCTGAGGCGGAAGGATCGCCGGAGCCCAGCAGGTCGAGGCTGCGGTGGCCGGGAGCATGCCACTGCATTCCAGTCTGGGCGACAGAGTGAGACTCCAACTCAAAAAAAAAAAAAAAAATTATGTATTTATTCTTACATGTTTAAACTTCAGTCACCTTCAAAGTATGCTGTTTGATGTAATACACCTATCAAGACACTTTCCCACTACTCAAAACAGTTTTTGAAGTCATCAATTTTGATGTCTTTTAGTGCTTTTGCCATTTTTGG
>CAUYQG010002016.1:0-21108 GCA_963574415.1 Tarsius wallacei
GGGGGTTGTTTTTTTTTTTTTTTTTTTTTTTTTTTTGAGTCGGAGTCTCACTCTGTCACCCAGACTGGAGTGCAGTGGCCGCTCCCGGCCACTGCAGCCTCAACCTGCTGGGCTCCGGTGATCCTTCTGCCTCAGCCTTCCTAGCAGCCAGAATTACAGACACGCACTACCATGCCCAGCTGATTTTTTGATTTATTGTAGAGATGAGGTCTCGCCAAGTTGCCCAGGCGGGTCTCGAACCTGCAGGCTCAGGCAATCCACTCACCTCAGCTTCCCCAAGCGAGGGATTACAGGCTGAGCCACCGAGCCCGGCTAGAATCTGAGTCTTATTTTAGTCTGCATGTGGTCTGCCCATTATTTTATTTACCACTTCTGGCCATGCCTGTTTTTTATAGCAAATTGTATAATTATTTAATTATATGTTATAATGTCATAATAATAGAAATAAAGTGCACAAAAATGTTGTATACTTAAATTATCCTAAAACCATCCCCTACTCCCCCAGTCCATGGAAAAATTGTCTTCCATGAGCCTGGTCCCTAATGCCGAAAGTGTTAGGGACCTCTGCTATAAAGGGATGGAAGGAGACCAGGCTCGGTGGCTCAGCCTGAAACCCCAGAACTTTGGGAGGCCAAGGCGAATGGATTGCCTGAACCCGCGTGTTCGAGACACACCCAGGCAACTTGGCGAGACTTTGTCTCTACAGCAAATCAAAAAATTAGGCGGGCATGATAGCGCACGCCTGTAGTTCCGGCTACTTGGTAGGCTGAGGTGGGAGGATCGCCGGAGCCCAGCAAGTAGAGGCTGCGGTGGCTGGGAGCATGCCACTACAATCCAGTCTGGGCAACAGAGTAAGACTCCAGCTCAAAAAAAAAAAAGGGACAGAAAGAAAATATCCTAGTTTTTGCAGACCAAGAGGCCAAACCAAGGATATTATGTACATACTTATAAAAGATAGAAAACAGGGCTGCATGTAGTAGCCCATGCCTATAATCCAAATACTTTGGGAAACTGAGGCTAAAGAATCACTTGAGCCCAGGAGTTCAAGACCTTATCTCTACAAAAAAAAAAAAAAATTAGTTGAGCATGGTGGCACACACCTGTAATCTCAGCTACTCAGGAGACTGAGGCAGAAGGATTGTATGAACCCAGGGGGTTGAGGCTGTGGTGAGCTGTTATCGTGCCACTGTACTCCAACCTGGGTGACAGAATGAGACTCTGGCTCAAACAAAAACAAAACAAAAATTTCAGGCTCTGAATTTGGACTACCAGCATTCAAATCCCAGCATGCCAATTCCTAAATGTGTGATCTTGGGAAAGCTATTTAAACTCTGAACTTGAGAGATAGCAAAAGGACTAACTTCTCAGTGTTGGTGAGAGGATTAAATAAGATCAGCTATGTATCAATCTAAGAAAAGTATCTACATAGTAAGCAGTCAATAAATGTTTAACAGTATTCTTAAATTCAGGGTCTATTAATATAAATAGTTAAAATTGAATTAAATATTTTTCCATGTTAGTAATAGAGTGTCTAAATAATAATTGTACATGAATCTTTTTTGGGCAATCCAAAGAGAAATTTTATATAAACATATTGTACTTTATGACTATTTCTTTCAAGTTGAATTCCTTCTCCATCTGGTTTCTCATGTATTCCTTCTCTCTCACTTTCTCGCCATTATATTTCTCTAGATCGAATCGGCAGAAGTTTCTGGAAACAGTGTGGTGTGCAGCTTTCTTCAGTACATGGAGAAGTCAAAACCTTGGCAGAAAGCATGGTGTGTGATCCCCAAGCAAGACCCTCTTGTACTGTACATGTACGGAGCCCCCCAGGTACAGAAACAACATCTGTCTCAAGGGGCATGTCCCTCGGGAGCAGGGAGAGGCGAGTGGAGTGAACTCAGGATCCTTCCTCAACTCCTCTATAGGATAAGAGAGCTCAGGCTTTCAGTTTCACAGTTTTTCATTAAAACTGAAAAATAGGCCAGGTGTGGTGGCTCAGCCTGTAATCCCAGCACTTTGGGAGGCTAAGGCAAGAGGATTGCCTGAGCCCGGGGATTCAAGACCAGCCTGGGCAACTTGGTGAGACCACATCTCTATAATAAATCACAAAATAAGCCAGGCATGGTAACGCACACCTGTAGTTCTAGCTACTTGGAAGGCTTAGGATCACTTAAGCCCAGCAGAGTGAGACTCCAACTCAAAAAAAAAAAAGCCCTGAAAATAACAAGTAACTAAAATTCAAGTTTGTTGTTTAAACTGATTGATTCATTTTCTGGCCAGTGTTTCCTTCAACCTGTGGGTAATTTGTCCCCTTTCTTCTCCTTTTTTTTTTTTTTTTTTTTTTTGAGTTGGAGTCTCACTCTGTTGCCCAGTCTGGAGTGCAGTGGCCGCTCCCAGCCTCGACCTGCTGGGCTTCGGCGATCCTTCCACCTCAGCCTTCCAAGTAGCTGGACTACAGGCATGCGCTACCATGCCCGGTTGATTTTTTGATTTATTGTAGAGGTGAGGTCTCACCAAGTTGCCCAGGCGGGTCTCGAACCCACGGGCTCAGGCAATCCACTAACCTCAGCCTCCAAAGGCGCGGGATTACAGGCTGAACCACCGAGCCCAGCTCCCTTTCTTTTTTGCTGTGTTTTTGTGGTAGTTTTATTGAATGGTGTGGAGTGGTAGCATAATGGAAGCCTTTTTAATGATGAGCCGCTAATAAAAGCCTTTTTTTTTTTTTTTTTTTTTGAGTTAGGCTCTCACTCTGTTGCCCAGGCTTGGAGTGCAATGGCATGATCATGATGACCACAGCTCACAACAGCCTTGACTTTTTGGGCTCAGGCAATCATTCTACCATAGCATCCCTAGTAGCCAGGGCTACAGGCACATACCACCATACCTGGCTCATTTTTCTAATTTTTTTTTTTAAGAGATGGGGTCTCAGCCAGGCTCGGTGGCTCAGCCTGTAATCCCGCACCTTTGGGAGGCTGAGGTGAGTGGATTGCCTGAACCCGCGGGTTCGAGACCTGCCTGGGCAAATTGGCGAGACCTCATCTGTCCAATAAATTTTAAAAAATTAGCCGGGCATGGTCGCGCGCGCCTGTAATTCCAGCTACTTGGAAGGCTGAGGCGGAAGGATCACTGGAGCCCAGCAGGTCGAGGTTGCGTGGCCGGGAGCGGCCACTGCACTCCAGTCTGGGTGACAGTGAGACTCCAACTCAAGAAAAAAAAAAAAAAAAGAGAGAGAGAGAGAGATGGGATCTCATTGTATTGCCCGGGCTGGTCTCAAACTCCTAGGCTTAAGCAATCCACCCACCTCAGCCACCCAAAATGTTGGGATTACAGGCATGAGCCACCCCGCCCAGCCAAGAAAAGACTTTTTAATTTTGCTTTTTATTTTACTTTGTGTAGGTAGATATCTGAAAAACAAAGGAGTTTGAGAGGAAGGAGGAATTTAATTCAATGTGTGATTAATATTCAGTGACAATTTTTTGAGAACCCTGTGTGTGAATCTGAGCTGCATCTGTGGGAACAGCTGATCTGCAGGTTTAGCTTCTACCACGAGCTCCAAGTACTGTGAATTGTGTTGTGCTTTAAAAAAAATCCCGTGCACAACACTTCTATCAATTATGCATTCACCTTGGAAATAAAAAATTTCAAATGTATCTGTTTTGTTTTTGTATTGTTGTTGTTTTTGAGTTGGAGTCTCCTTCTGTCGCCTAGGCACTCTCATGGCCACTGCAGCCTTGACCTACTGGTCTCAGGTGATCCCTCCATTTCAGCCTTCCAAATAGCTGGAACCACAGGCATGTGCCACCATACCTGGCTAATTTTTTAAAATTTATTGTAGAGACGAGCTCTCACCATGTTGCTCAGGCTGGTCTCAAACCCCTGAGTTCGGGTAATCCTCTCACCTCCGCCTCCCAAAGTGCTGGGATTAAAGGCATGATCCACCATGCCTGATTTATGTTATCTTTTAGTTTATATTCAGGGCTAGCAAAATTACTATATTTTGGAAATAGAGTAAAATTGCCAAGGTGTGTATTTGGTTCTACTTTATTATTTTTCTTATAATCTTTTCCCTGTCCATAAATAAATGATGGATGAATGTACGAATCACCAAATAAAACCACCTTTGTTCATGAAATCATCGCTAATGCTTTCTGGTTTAATAACACTAAGAAGACTGTTATTTTCTTCCCTTTTTCACTGATGGAGAGTTGAGTGGGCTGCATCACAGTGAGGAGGGATAGCATCAGTGAGTACGTCCTGGCTGTTTTGGGCATCAGCTCTCATTCATTCAGCCACCCTTACCAGTGGCCTCATGTATAGATACTACACTACTGGGGTAACCCTCTCTGCCTATGGAGAAGTCACCGTGTGAGTCGCGCGGTAAGGAAGAGAGGCTATGTAGGAGCAAGGGCCGAAGGTAGCAAGCAAATACATTTAACACTGGTGGCCCATGTTTTTTCCTTAGGATGTCAGAGCCCAGGCCACCATCCCACTCCTGGGCTACGTTGTGGACGACATGCCAAGGAGTGCAGACCTGCCACACAGTTTCAAACTGACCCAGTCGAAGTCCGTGCACAGCTTTGCTGCAGACAGTGAGGAACTGAAGCAGAAATGGCTGAAAGTCATCCTCTTAGCTGTCACAGGTGAGACATCAGATGGTCCAAGTGAGCAGCCAGCCACCTCGGACGATCACCCTGAACCTAAGAAAAAATCAGAATGCTGAACTACAGGACCAGCCGCAGTGCCGAGGTCTCAAGACTCACGGCTCAAGACATTCCCAGCTCTCCCTACTCATCTCTTAGCACTTTATGTTGAAAAATATAGGCTCATAAATACATCTTTTGGGGACTATTTTCCTATGTTTATGTACTCTAGTGAAATTAGTGTGCAGAGCCATTCTACCGATAAAGTTTTGAAATAATGTGAAAAATGGAGCGTTTGTTGAGCTAGTCCTTGAATACCTATTTTTGTCTTGAAGAAAAGGGTATCAATTGATTCTGTCACCATCAGGTTAGAATGAGCACTTTCATTTAAGAAATTCTTTAACGTCTTCTCTTTCACACGTAGGACCTGTAACAGTTTGAATGATATACCTCCATGTTGCCAAAATAGATCCATGGTGAAAAATACAGGGACAGTTTAGGCTATTGTATTAACTTATTTAATTTAGTTTATAAATCTTAAACTGCATAAATGATGTCTGTTCTTTTAAAACAAATGAAAAAGGACAAATTGGTGTTCAGATTTTTGACTTATTAAGAAAATACTTGTTTTTGTAGAAGTACTCCTAAGAACACGATATCTTACATATATAGCAATTATGTGTATATAGTATTAAATATAAATCTATATCCTATACATGCCTTTCTCCTCAGCTTTAGGTTCACATTCACCTCTAATTTATTTTTTAAATATGAAGCATGGTTTATCTTGGGATTGAGCAGTGTCCTAAACTTAAGAAATGTTTTTGGTGATTTATGTTTAACTGATTGGCATCTAAGGGTATTGGTATTTTTATAATAAACAGTAATTCATGTGGCATGGGATATATTCGTGAATTCCAACAGTACGTCTTTATTTTTATTTTATTTTTCTGTTCTGTGCCTATTTAAAACAGTGCCTCTCTTAGAAGGTGCTATTAATACCTATTTAAATATAAGATGAGGGTTCAGTTAATGCTTCGGTCTTGATTATTATGAAATTAAGGTGCATTTTGGTCAGTAGGAGGTCAAAGTCACACAGATTATTTTACCTTTTACAGTCATATAATTGTTGCAGTAGTTGACATCAGCATGTACAAAAATTTTCACCAAAAAACGTTTTTTGTACTATTTTTTCTTTTCCACAAGATGGTCAAGCATGGTTAAATAAGGACTGTATAATGAACATATATGACAACTGTGTGGACCTATTCTTTTGTCAGAAACAAAACAGAATTCACACAATTAAACTTATGTTTGGGGTGAGGGGGGTAGTCATTTGATTCCTTGTCATGAAGGCTGCTCTACGCTATATTGTACTGTGATTAAAATATCACATTGAGTATTTAAATTAATCCTTTTCTCAAATTAGATTTTTTTTTCTTTACACTATCTTAGCCCAAACATTCTTACTTGCTAATGTACTAGTCTGCTAGAACTCCACAAGAATGACTCACTATTCTTAGTCTGTAAGGATTACACCCTAAATGAAGAATAGAATTTAATACTGACACCCATTTATTCACACCTTGTTACTTTAAGAAATATCTTATTTTTTCTACCCCAAAGGAATGAGTGAACCAATTATTGCTAACATAATTAGGTTCCCTTCTTCCGTAAAAGGAAAGCCAGCCATGATCATTAACTTTAAACCAAATACTTAGAGCCAAAAAGAGATAAAGTAGCTTCTCAGGCCCTGTTAAATCAGGGACAGACTAACAATTTTGCATTGCTTCTCTTTTCTAATCACCAACGGTGTGTGTGTGTGTGACATGTGTTCAGAGTGGTTATTGAGAAAGTTAAACTAGAGCTATAGAGGATGCTTTGGTTTTCCTAATCTCCAGAAAAGAGAAGCAGTGGAAGCATAGAATGATTGTCAGGGGAGGATGACATTTGTAAATGTGGATAGAGCAACAGAAATGTATGGATCCATGAGGAGATTAATGAGTCAGATTATTTTTGAAAAAAGGCAGCAAGAAGACACTTTCCCTATCAATAAGTTCTCCTGGGATGGAAGTAACATGGACACAAGTTTTGGCTCAATAAACATCATCGTTATTTAACTTAGATTATTGAAAGACTACTCATATAAAGAAGATCTTTATTATTATGCTGTTAATGCATCTTTAATTTTTTTTAATGACAAGCATTAGCGCTAGAAGAGAATGTCTGCTTATCCAGTCACCATCTTCACTTTTCCACTTAATTTCTCAGCTAATCACAGAGAGAAGCAGTGAAGCAGCCTTCCCTTTTTCTCTCTTAGTAAAGAATCACTCATGCTTTTACTTGAAGAAGGGTAAAGGAATACTCTTAACCATTTGGTAAACAACTCAACTAAACCAAAACACCTCAAAGCATGACTGCTTATGTGAG
The DNA here is from genome assembly GCA_963574415.1 of Tarsius wallacei. Classification (NCBI taxonomy): domain Eukaryota; kingdom Metazoa; phylum Chordata; class Mammalia; order Primates; family Tarsiidae; genus Tarsius; species Tarsius wallacei. Next base: position 7,074 of record CAUYQG010002016.1, read on the forward strand.
TAGTCATTGTCTCTCCTTTCTGAGACACCTGAGCAGTCATGACAAACTGAATCTTAAAAAGGTCATTGGTTTCTTTCCTATGAAAACCAACGTTCCCTGTGGGTCTTAATTCTATATTTTCTCTTATTTGGTGCTTTCCAAGTTACCTTTTCTTTAAAGTACCCTTCCTCCAAACTTAAGTACTTCTTTAACAAAATTGCTGTTTGTTACAAAACATTCCAGTTTTTTAAACTTAAATTTTGCTTTTGTTGAAAGTCTTCCATTCGGTGTGTTCGGCATGAAATATAGTACAGAGTTTTATCTTGGTTTTATGTGGGGCTCAATAATGAAAAACACCACCAGCCACTTTTGTAATCATGGCATCTATAATGCCATCATGTATGCAAGCAATAAAACTCTTCAGGGTATGGTTTTATACTAAAAATGTAATAGGAAGGCCCCTAGCCACAAGGATATAGAGAATTATTAACTTCCTAGATGAGATACTAGAATTCGAATTGTTGAGTGTAGGGAAGGAAAAATGTGGGGAGGGACATCATTCCTTGAATTCAAATAACTAGCAAAAACATTTTTATTTTCACAAAAGATGTAGATAGTGAAACAATTAAAGCACATCTGCATTACTTTATTAAGCTACGTTTTGTTTTCCATAAAGTTTAATTCAATATACAAGTTGGTGTACTTATATTCACTGAGTGACCTACCACAATTTTTTTTAAAATAGCAATTTTTAAAAATTACCAAACTTTTTACAACTAATCTTTTAAATGTCCCCTGTCCCCATTGATATACATTTGGGTTTTTAAAAAATAGCACTTGTTCTAGTTATAAATGTATGAAGAAAACTATAGACTTTGTGGTACTGCAGGGTTGTTCAATATTCTTTGATGCCTTCTAAAAACTTTATATCAAAAACACTTTTGTGAGCTCACAATTCTGTTTTACCTTTTTTTGTCCCTACTTTGTGGAAACAGGGTGGTTGGTTTTGTTTTGTTGTTCTGGTTATAGTCAAAGCCTTATTCTGAGCATATTGTCTGTGATAAATTTCTGATGCTCTTTCTGGACTAGATAAATCCTGAGAAACAAGCACCAATAGGAAGCAAATACTCTTCTAGGGAACAAAGGTCTTGTTTTTTGCAGATATCCTTACTATAATGCAGAGTAGAAAATTAAGTGAAATTTGCTATATCGTATGATATCGTATGATGTTTGTGTTAGCAGGTCTAAGATTAAGCACATGGCATTTATAAGCTAAAATTAATTTGAAAGGCAAGAATGTCTTAATGTTTTCATTCTTAAAAGTTGTATTCTCTAAGAATGTATTATTATAAGAACTGCAGCCGACCAGTTTCTATCTTAGGACTGTATTGACATCTAACATGTTGCTTCTTCATTCTTATCCAGTTTTATTAGAATCAAACCACTTTTTATTTTCATACTATTATCTACTATAGATTCTCAGATTTAGAAAATATAGGTATGATATATAAAGACGACTAGGTCTACCGAAAAAACCCTTTCTGGGAATTTATACATGTATGTATATATGTAAAAAAAAAAATACACTGTTGATTTTCAATTCTGTCTTTCCATAGGAATGAAATTTTTCTATAAAAATTTTTTAACTTAAATATTTTAACATAAGTTATTTACATGGATTTTTATGTATGCTTCATCCTTATATATGCCCCTTAATCATGCAGTCGTGAGAAGATAACTGTGCTTTCTTTACAGACAAGGATAGAGAGGAATAAGATTAGAAACTGAAACAAATAAGAATGAACAGAGAGGTGGACAGAAGACTGCTGGTCTCCAGATCAGAGCAATGTCTTTTAAGATAAGAGGAAAATACTTAAACTGCAGAAAGGATATAAACTATAAAATGTAAATCTATGTCATTGCATGCTGATGGAATCCATTGCACCTGGGCTTATGACCTTGGCCTCTAAATTATGGAATATAATATATTGCCCTTCCTGGGTTTCCCACCCCCAATTTGGACTGTTAAAAATAATTTCATTCTCATATTATGCACTGTCTACTGAGGTAAAAAAAAAAAAAATTATCCAAAGTCAATCATGGTCTCCTACTTTCTGGACTAAGCGTTTGGCAGAAACAGTGTCTTTTCCTGTGTTTTGAGATAAAAGAGCACATGGCTTCTACAAGATGGTTTTTAACTTGTTGGGGTCACTGAGAATTATACAATTGTCACCCCTTTTCCTAAAAGTCATTGTGGTAGATTTAGTGGAAAATTAAATCAAGAAATCTCGTAGCATATTTTAATAAGTAAATACCAAATACATAGTGAAATATAGGTTGGGGAAAAAACATTAGTCTGTGGGAACCGTTATGATAACAGAATTGCAGAATTGCATTATATATTACAATAGTATATGGATATTAGAATGTATCACTTGGGGGGGATCTCTTCATTAGCAAAACAATCATGTATATGACTTTTTTTTTTTTAACCAAACTAGCATTTCATTTTGTGAGTGACAATTGACTGATGATAAGTGTTATCTGGATTTTTCTTTGGAACTGTTGAAAAGGTATGTTATCAGAACTTTACAGTTGACTCAAATGTGAAAGTATATACAAGTAATTTTTCTTTTCTAGCTAAATGAATGTAAAATACTTGCAGATAGTGTATATATTGTGTAACATATGTATATTTGGTCATAAAGGCAGAGAATTGGAGACATTGTAAAATTAAGCACTTTAATTCCTATTAAATATTAAACATTTGTATCTTGTAAATAAACACATCCTTAAATCAGCTCTAAAGCTTTAGATGTTATTTCAGCCAGGATTATACATGTTCAGCTTACAATGACTTTGGTTGTCTGCTCAGAAAAAAGTTACTACAGTAGGGTACTGATGCTCCTTTGTCACCTCCAAGCCACTCAGGCTCCCCCAAGCACAACCCTGTGTAAGCCTTCCAAGAATAAAGTTGTGACAAACCCAAGTTTCCCTGGGTATAGAGACGATGGCTTTCCTCTATGGTAACTCCAAGTCTATATCTCCGGAAACCAACAACACAATGGGGCCCCATACCCTGGGAAACTTCTTTACTCTATAGTTTATGGTATCCCCAGCCTTTCTGGTACTGGGATGACAGGCACACACCACCACACCTAGCTAATTAAAATTATCGCTTTTCTTTCTTTCTTTTTTGTGTAGATACAGAAGCTTGCTGTGTTGCTCAGGCTGATCTCGAACTCCTGGCTTCAAGCAATCCTCCTGCCTCTATCTTCTAAAGTACTGAGATGACAGGCATGAGCCACTGTACCCAGCCAAGGGCAAAAGCTTTTTTAATCATATTTTGATCACTGATGTCTCTGTTAAAAGAAAGCTTGTGGACAAATTACATTTACTAGGTTTAATTGGACAAACAATGAGAGACACAGGCAGCCCCCAGAACCAGAAAAGACTTACGGACAGAAAGAGGAAAGTGATGTACAGAAAACAAAAGTGAGGTACAAAAGCAGCTGGATTGATTAAAGCTCAGCATTTGCCTTGTTTGAACATGGTTTGAACAGTTGGCCACCTTTGATTTGGACAAAACTCGGTGATTGGCACAAGAGTGGGTTACAGTCTATTTACACAGCCAGTAAAGTTACAGTTCACTATGTACAGAGGCTGACTTTTTTTTTTTTTTTTTTTTGAGTTGGAGTCTCACACTGTCCCCCAGACTGGAGTACAGTAGCATTCTCACGGCCCCCACAGCCTCGACCTGCTGGGCTCAGGAGATCCTTCTGCTTCAGCCTTCCAAGTAACTGGAACTACAGGTGTACCACCACGCCCAGCTAATTTTTTGATTTATTGTAGAGACGACATCTCGCCATGTTGCCCAGGCTGGTCTTGAACCCCTGGGCAAAGGCAGTCCTCTTGCCTCTGCCTCCCAAAGTGCTGGGATTACAGGCTTGAACCACCATGCCTGGCGAGACTGACCTTAAAATGCAAAAGAAGGAAACCTTAGGCTGCTTAATTTAACATCTATAATCCCTAACACAGTGCCTAACACTTTGTAGGTACTCAATAAGTACTTACTGAATATGAAAGTTTATATAAAAGAAAAAATGAACATAAACTTTCTTCCAAAGTATCAGATGATTATGAGTGCAGACCTATGGAATAGGAAAGAAAATCTTCAATACTTTATAAAGCTAATTTTTTAAAATAATAAAACTGGATTTCTGATTGTTCAAAACCGTAGTCAAGGACTTCAAAATATAATGATAAAACTCTTAGTCAACCTTTGTAAGGTGTAGTTTTGCTTTTCAAAAATCAGTCTCAGAACTGGGTGTAGTGGCATGTACCTGTAATCTCAGGTGCTACTCAGGAGGCTGAAGTGGGAGGATTACCTGAGTCCAGGAGTTAGAGACCAGCCTGGGTAACATAGCAAGACCCCATCTCAAAAAAATTCAGTCTCAACCCACTATTACCACAGCACCTGGACTGTGAGACAATTAGAGGCAGCTGGTCACTGTTCCAGAAGGCACCAGAAGCGCTGAAAGATCCACTTCCTGAGGAAATGGGCTGGCAGAGTGAACCTGGCCCAGGGTTCGGATAATGAGCACCTAGTCTGCAGTCATTTTCTTATAGAGGAAGTGATTCATGCATTGTTTTGTCCTGCATTTAAGCAAAAACAAAACTGGGTTGCTTACTCCGTAAAGGAAACTCTCTGCTTTTATACGATAAGATTGGACCTCATAGCCCTTCATGGCATTTTTTTTTTTTTACTGAGATTTTGAGAAGATCACTTAGATATACCATTATTATACACAGAGCAAAAATAATATACTGCACAAAAATTAAGAATATTGTTCCCATGTAGAATCATGTTTAAAAGTGGGAGAAATATGTCATCCTAAAGATCATTGTGTAGTTTTTCACTATCCGCTCATTATGTGTGTGCCTCGGAAATGGAGAACAGGCAGCCACAGATTACAGGGTGAAGGAGCTAAAGGGTCCAGGTTCATAGATTTATAAATGTAGGGAGAACCTTCAAGAAAGAAAAACTGTTTCCAAAAAACAGTCATGATGCTTTTCTGAGTATACCTTTTTGTAGTTTTGACTTTTGAACCATCTTAGTGTTTTACACACACACACACACACCCCAACAATGGCAAAAACAACCCCTAAAATGGAACACAAATATAAATAAGTGAACCCTGTTTTATTGGACTGAAACTAGAGATATCAGTATGAACTTGTGGTATACAGATGTTTTCTAGCTGTCTGCTGTAAGGGTCTAGAAATAATGACACCCTAGTAGAAATGAGCACACCTAGCACCCATACTGTATTTTGTTTGTTAAATACCGTTTTCCAATAGAACCAAAATTCCTTGGAAATGGCTGATTTGAGGGCATGGGCAGAAAAAATTCAAGATAAGCCTGAAATATTAAACTGTGTCAGAAAGTAAGAGAGTGTCCAAGGAATGATGGGGACATGTCAGAAGAACCAAGAGCCAGCTTGAAGGGGCTCACTGGCAAGACCTGGGACCATTGAACATAAAAATAAAAACTGATGGCAATGGATTAAAATCCAATGAACAAAATAAGAGCACATTCATCCAAACTGGTATGAGTGAATGAATAAGTAAATAAATAAGGAAAAAGTTCTTTATAGTAGAATGTCAACAAGTAAACGTAGAAGGAATGATGAAGTTAAAACAGTAGCATTTGAAAAAATAGTAATTCAGGTAAGAATCATCAATAAACATCCAGGTAAAAAATTCTGGAGAGATAGGATAGCTACATAATCTCAAAATATGTCTCCACAAAGGTCCTATTAATGACAAAAGGGGCTGGGCGTGGTGGCTCAAGCCTGTGATCCTAACACTTTGGGAGGCCGAGGCAAGAGGATTGCCTGAGCCTGTGGGTTCAAGACCAGCCTGGGCAACATGGTAAGACCTTATCTTAAAAAAAAAAATGACAAAAGGAAAAATAGTAACATTACAGCAGAAAAACTCAGTAGAAAGCAATTTAACCAAGTTGACCTCACCAGTAAGGAGAAACTGGTATCCTGTGCCTCTTGATATGAAGCACTGAGAAAGGCACGACATTACTTCTGTTGTTTTCCTGCCCAAAGTGCAATCTAATCATGAGGAAATTGCATAGACGCCCAAAACATTGGGGAACATTCTATAGAACACTTGGTCTATAGTCTTCAAAAATGTTAAGGTCATGAAATACAAAGATGGACTGATTCCAGATAAAAGGACTACAAAGATATGACAAGTAAATGCCATGTGTATGTAACTCCAGATTGAACCTAGGCCAGAATTTTTTTTTTTACCATAAAGAATATTATTATTTTGAGTGAGGGGGTCTCACTCAGTTGCGCAGGCTGGAGTGCAGTGACACGATCATGGCTCATTGCAGTCTGTATCTCTGGGGCAGCCTCCCGAGTAGCTGGGACTACAGGCATGCACCACTCCACCTGGCTAATTTTTTATTTTTATTTTTTTTTGAGTTGGAGTCTCACTTTGTCACCCAGACTGGAGTGCAGTGGCCACTCCCGGCCACTGCAGCCTCGACCTGCTGGGCCCCGGCAATCTTTCCGCCTCAGCCTTCCAAAGAGCTGGAACTACAGGCGCGCGCTACCACGGCCGGCTAATTTTTGATTTGTAGAGATGAGGTCTTGCCAAGTTGCCTAGGCGGGTCTTGAACCCACAGGCTCAGGCAATCCATTCACCTTGGCCTCCCAAAGCGCTGGGATTACAGGCTGAGCCACCGAGCCCGGCCTAATTTTTTATTTTTTTTTATTTTTTATTTTTTGAATTGGTGTCTCACTCCGTCGCCCAGACTGGAGTGCAGTGGCCGCTGCCGGCCACCGCAGCCTCCACCCGCTGGGCTCCGGTGATCCTTCCGCCTCAGCCTTCCAAGTAGCTGGAACTACAGGCGCGCGCTCCCACGCCCGGCTAATTTTTTGATTTATTGTAGAGATGAGGTCTCACCAAGTTACCCAGGCGGGTCTTGAACCCGCGGGCTCAGGCAATCCACTCACCTCAGCCTCCCAAAGGCGCGGGATTACAGGCTGAGCCACCGAGCCTGGCTTGATTTTTTATTTTTATGTTTTACTTATTTTTGTAGAGATGAGGTCTCACTATGTTGCCCAGGCTAGTCTCAAATTCCTGGTGACCCTCCCACCTCAGCCTCCCAAAGTGCTGGGATTACAGGCATGAACCACCATGCCCAGCCTATAAAGGATATTATTGAGGCAAGTGTTGAGAATAACATCTGTAGATGAGATAATCCTATTGCAGCTGTTGAGTTTCCTGTTTTGATAATTGTACTGTGGTTATATAAGACAATATCTGTGTTCTTGAAAATATACACTGAAGTATTTGAGGATCAGGAGGCATCATGTTTGCAACTTACACTCAAATGGTTCAGAGGTGAGAGAAAGGAGAGAGAACAAGAACAGTAGAGCCAATGTGGTAAAAAGTCAATAAAGCATTTGGCTGAAGGGTAAACTAGAGTTCTTGCAATATATTCATAAATTTTGTGTAAGTCTGAATATATTTCAACATTTTAGAAAAGTGCTTTGAGGAAATGTAAATTAAAATGAATTATCGCCAAGACAAGAGGATTGTCTGAGCCCGTGTGTTCAAGACCAGCCCGGGCAACATGGTGAGACCTCATCTCTACAGTAAATAAATATGTAAATTAGCTGGGCATGGTAGTGTGAGCCTGCAGTTCTGGCTACTTGGAAAGTTGAGGCAGAAAGATCGCCTGAGCCCAGAAAGTTGAGGCTGCAGTGGCCGTGAGTGTGCCACTGCACTCCAGCCTGGGCGACAGAGTGAGACTCCAATTAAAAAAAAAAAAGTATCAGGACCGGGCACGGTGGCGCATGCCTATAATTCCAGCACTTTGGGAGGTCAAGGCAGAAGGATCACACGAGGCTAGGAGTGCAAGACCAGCCTGGGCAACAGAGTGAGAACCTGACTCAAAAAAATAAAAATAAAGTTTAAGAATTAGCACATCAGCCGGGCTCGGTGGCTCAGTCTGTAATCCCGCGCCTTGGGAGGCTGAGGTGAGTAGATTGCCTGAGCCCGCGGGTTCGAGACCCGCCTGGGCAACTTGGTGAGACCCCATCTCTACAATAAATCAAAAAATTAGCCGGGCGTGGTAGCTCGCACCTGTAGTTCCAGCTACTTGGAAGGCTGAGGCAGAAGGATCGCCGGAGCCCAGCAGGTCGAGGCTGCGGTGGCCAGGAGTGGCCACTGCACTCCAGTCTGGGCGACTGAGTGAGACTCCAACTCAAAAAAAAAAAAAAAAAAAAGAATTAGCACATCATTTTGATGGAACTGGCAATATTCACTTCATCCATCTCAGAAAATGATGCTACCAGCCTGATCGTAGCAATTAGCTACCTATGATAGTTTCCCAGTAGTGATGATCAAGGGGCAGTTCCAACATGCCTCTCAGCATTGGTGCGTATTATCTGGCAGTTAAGCTGGGAGAATCTCCAGCTCCCACAGTTCATCTATTCGTCATGTGAGCCCCAATTACACTGCATATGAGGTCTTAGGGTTCAACAGATTCCTTGGCCAACATAACAATCCGACACAACACATAGCACCTTCAGCTTCTGCCAACAGTTCACTGTTTGTGAGATTGTGAAGTGGGCCATGGGGCCAGCCTGGGATTGGGGTCAGATGGAACATGCAGGCTCCCAGGTAAAGTAATTAGAAGTAGTAAGTTGGTGCCCTTTAAAATTAATACAATTTAAATTAGAGCAGAAAAGGAAGAGCAAAGAAGTAAGGCTTCTGGAGACAGTTGGCAACCTCTTCTATTATTCTGGGTTCTTCAGTTTAGGGAAGAGAATTGTATATACTTCCTATTCACAAAATAAAAAGAACTAGAATCAGCTTGGACCCAGTTTCACTGGAAAGCTGTTTCGGGATCATTTATTGTTGCTCAAGAGTACCCCCTGGAGGTGTCAAACTATGACAAGTGACAAACCACATTTTATTTATTTATTTATTTATTTAAAAGACGTTGGGTACAAGGCAAAATTAGGTACATAAGTAGTCTATGTTCAGGTGAAGTTTAGGCCTCCATCTGGTCCTCCCTTCTGGCTTAGTATCACGTACCCTTAGTGATGTTACATGCTCCCCCCCCCACACCCCTATAGTGTCCCACTAGTGCTGATCCCTCTCTTGTAGTATTGTGATGAAGGTCCAGGACCCACTTATGAGTGAGAACATGCAGTACTCAATTCTCTATTTCTGTGCTACATCACTGAGTATGATGGACTCTAAATCCATCCAAGTTGCTGCAAAGTCCATAATTTTGTCCTCCTTTATGGTTGTGTAATACTCCATCATGTATATGTTCCCTATTTTATTTATCCAGTCCACTTTCGATATGCAGCAGGGGTGGTTCCATGTTTTTGCTATTGTGAACTAGCTGACCACATGCAGAAGGATGAAATAGGACCCCTACCTATCACCTTGAAATTGACCTTCCATACGACCCAGCAATCCCCCTCCTGGCAATATACCTGGGGAAACTCAAATCATGCTACAAAAAAGATATTTGCACATGCATGTTTATTGCAGGACTAACCACATTTTACATTGCCTGCAAGCAGTTTGGGTACATAGAATTTTCTCCATATCACTATGGTTTCAGCAATGACTAGCACTCGTTATTTTGGCATCCCTTATACAATGGCAATATGGGCAGCTCTTCTGCTGTCCACCCAGCTGTCCACGGGCTTCACTGAGCATCTCTCAGGTAAGTCTCAGCCTGTTGTGGGATGACTCAACTGAAAACAGAGATAGCTATCTGGCTGAAAAAGAGAAAAGAATGAAAGGATCCACAAAAAAACTTTTTAGGCCAGGTGCAGTGGCTCACACTTGGAATCTCAGTACTTTGGGAGGCGAAGGCTGGAGGACTGCTTGATCCCAGGAGTTTAAGACCAGACTGGGCAATATAGCAAGACCTCGTCCCTACAAAAAATAAAAAAGTTAGCTGGGTGCCAGCCTGGGTAACAGAGTGAGACCCTGACTCAGAACAAACAAATAACCAGAAAAATGTCTAAAACAGCAAAATGTTTATAAAGGAGAAAGGAAATTGTGGAGTGAGTTGCCGGTGCATTACTATTCTTTGTCTCATCACACTCTAGAGCAGTGGTTCTCAACCTGGCTTCCTACTTCTCCTCTCTTCCCTCCATGGGGACATTTGGCAAAGTCTGGAGACATTTTCGGTGGTCACACCTAGGGTGGGGGAGGTGTGGTGGGGGTGGTGCTATGGGCATCTTGTGGGTAGAGGCCAGGGATGCTGCTAAATATCCTATGATACACAGGACAGACCCCCCCCACACACACACACAGCAAAGACATATCTGACCCAAAATGTCAATGGTGCTGAGCTTGAGAAGCCCTGCTCCAGAGCCTATAATTTTTTGGTTGCCCATTCCCTTGTCTTCTCCCCAAGCGTGGATGAAACAAAACCGAGATTGTCAGCTGTGATTTTCCTGCAACCCTATCATCCTTTCTCCTGCCCCTTGTCCAGTGCTCTATTTCCCCCTGGTCCAAATGGAAAGATGATATCATCTAGCCACAAAGCTTTATGGGCCTTAAGTAATTGCCTTAGATTCTCAGTATGTAGCTGATGAATCTTTAGCAAAAAGGTCCCTTGAGCAAAGTGACTCCTTATCTGTTGTATGAAATCTGGGAACTCATGGAGAGACAAGAATAGCCTGAATACCAGTGGACTGGGAACATGATCTGTGACCTGCAGAGTTTGAGAATCTCTGTCCTTAAATGGCCTTAACCGCAATGGCTAAACTTTTCCAGAGCCATCGCTATTTCTCTAGCTTAATTTAACGTCTTCTTAAGACATTGCCTTGGTTTTGCCATTCCTTTGGGACACAAGAGTCTCCAATAATCACTTCCCCCCACAACATGTCATTATGATTAGTGTTCCTATTGAACTTGTAAATACAACAGGATAGTAGAACTGCTGTGAGTTATTTGATATTAATTTGCTAAGAAAATGTAGACCTTAAAGAAAGAAGTCCTCTGTGAGATTTTTCATTTAAATGATTAACATTCAGATCTGAATACTTTTTAATCACTATTTTATTACATCTTGTTATATTCCTTGTAAGCTGAGCCTGTAGAAAGGCCTTTAAAACATTTAACAGTGACAGAATAACACAGGGGTTCAGACTTTAAAAACCCATCTTCAGCCAGGCTCAGTGGCTCAGCCTGTAATCCCAGCACTTAGGGAGGCCAAGGCGAGTGGATTCTCTGAGCCCACGGGTTTGAGACCAACCCAGGCAAATTGGCGAGACCTCGTCTCTACAATAAATCAAACATTAGCTGGGCGTGGTAGAGTGCACCTGTAGTTCCGGCTACTTGGAAGGCTGAGGGGGAATGATCACCAGAGCCCAGCAGGTCGACGCTGGGGTGGCCGTGAGCATGCAACTGCACTCTAGCCTGGGCGACAGAGTGAGACTCCAGCACAAAACAAACAAACAAACAAAAATCCCCATCTTCGACACGCCTCATCTCTGCAGTGAAGAGCTGGGAAGGAAAGACAGAAGTAACTGATGAATCTTTCCATTCAAACACCTGAACACAGTGCTAAGCACTCGAACCTACCATGTTTTGGGGACTACGCTATAAATCTATTTACTTCGCACAATCCTGTAAGGTAGGATGAGAAAATTAAGAACTCCTCAAGGGCATATAACTAAGGAGTAGCAGAAGCAGGTTTTAAACCCAGATGTATCTAGCTTCAAGACTCACAATTGATAGTAATGGCTACTATTATTCAGCACATTTCATGATGTAGACACTCTCTGAAGCCTTTTATATGCACCATTTTGTCTCAAATCTCACAAACACCCTTTCATGTGAGTATTTTATAGATGAGGAAACCAAGGTTCAGAGGGCTTACACGACTCATCCAAGGTTAGAACCAGTAAATAGTAGACCTTAGATTTTTGGCACAGTTCTGTCTGCCTATAAAAGCTGTGCTTTAAAGAACACTATAGTGCCTCCTCAAAACCCCATCTCCACCAAACCTGGGTGCACTATATTCTTTGTCTCACCAAATTCTTTTTTTTTTTTTTTGAGTTGGAGTCTCACTCTGTCACCCTGGCTGGAGTGCAGTGGCACACTCACAGCCACCCCAGCATCGACCTTCTGGGTTCCAGCAATCCTTCCGTCTCAGCCTTCCAAGTAGCTGGAACCACAGGCGCATGCTACCATGCCCGGCTAATTTCTTTTTAATTTATTGTAGAGACAAGGTCTCTCCAAGTTGCCCGGGCTGGCCTCCAACCTGTGGACTCAGGCAATCCACTTGCCTCAACCTCACAAAGTGCTGGGATTACAATTTGCTGATTACAAATTATTAAAATTCTGCTAAGTGTCGCATTTTAAAATATATGAATTGAAGCTGGGTGTTTTGGCATGTGCCTGTAGTCCCAGTCAATGGAGGGGCCGAAGCGGGAGGATCACTTGAGCCTAGGAGTTTAAGGCTGTTGTGTGCTATGATCACACCTGTGAACAGCCACTGCACTAAGCCTGGACAACATAGTGAGATCCTGTCTCTAAAATTAAAAAAACAAAACAAGAAAGTACGAGTTTTTTTCCCCCCCAAGATACAAGGAACTGCTAAATCAAGAAGGTGTTCTCAAACAGACCATCAAGAGAACTGAGTTCTGATTCTGTCTCAGCTAGTCACTGGAGCTATGAACTTGGGTACATTTAATCTCTATGATCGCTGGCTTCCTATTTGGTAAAATACTACAGTTGGACAAAATTAAAAATGATAAAAATTGCAAGCAGTCATTTAGGCTTTAATACCGTAAGATTTTTAGTGTTTATATTTTGTTATTCATTGTTCTCCCGATTCAGCTTTGGAAAGGCTATATTTGGCATCATGTGTGAGTGTAATTATTGTATGTATAAAAATACATAGTCACTAAAATTTTTCTAAGTGTTCTTCAAGCGCTTAATATGATGCTGCAGACCAAGTCTTCTCTCCATTCTTGCTCATCCAGAAGGTTCTGATCTTTCACCCCAAGCCCCTGGGCATTTGTGGATCCCACTGATACAAATAGGGAACCTGGTAGACCCAGCATTAGTACTAATAAACATATACAGATCTCTGCCAGGTGTGGTGGTTCATGCCTGTAATCCCAACACTTTGGGAGACCAAGGCGAGAGGACTGTTTGAGCCCAGGAGTTTGAGACCAATCTGGACAACATAGGGAGATCTTATTACTACAAAAAAAAATGAGCTGAGCATGGTGGCATATGCCTGTAGTCCCAGCTACTCGGGAGGCTGAGGTGGAAGGCTCGCCTGAACCCAGGAGTTCAAGTCTGTGGTGAACCGTGATTGTGCCACTGCACTCTAGTCTGGGCAACAGAGTAAGACCCAGACTCAACAAACAAAGAAACAAAAAGTCAACTGTTAGGTAAACCTCTCTACATATTGTCTATATTCTACCTAGTGCTTTACATATTATGTATGTCATATTGTGGACTTTATGATATTCTCCCTTATTCACTAATCACCAATTGTATCACCGATGTGTATGGCATATCTAGAAAACTGGTTCTCCTTTTTTTAAAGAGACAGGATCTTGCTATATTGTCTAGGCTGGTCTCAAACTCTTGGGCTCAAGTGATCCTCCCATCTGAGCTTCCCTAGTAGCTAGGATCACAGTCAACTTGTGTTTTTTTTTTTTTTTGAGTTGGAATCTCACTCTATCACCCAGACTGGAGTGCAGTGGCACGCTCCCGGCCACCGCAGCCTCAGCCTGCTGAGCTCCAGCGATCCTTCCGCCTCAGCCTTCCAAGTAGCTGGAACTACAGGTGCGCGCTACCACGCCCGGCTAATTTTTTGATTTATTGTAGAGATGAGGTCTCGCCAAGTTGCCCAGGCGGGTCTCGAACCCGAAGGCTCAGGCAATCCACTCGCCTCGGCCTCCCAAAGTGCTGCGATTACAGGCTGAGCCACCGAGCCCAGCATGGAAATTGTTTCTTAAAACTCACATTG
>CAUYQG010002020.1:0-10145 GCA_963574415.1 Tarsius wallacei
GCGCGGGATTACAGGCTGAGCCACCGAGCCCGGCTGGGAATAATGTCTTAATTAGACTCCTTGATCCTGCCTTTTGGGAATAACTCATTTGTTTATGGTTCTCTGTGATCACTGTCTCTGTGGCCTACAACTACCTTCTAAGGTACTATATGTTGCTCATTATCTTGATGGTCACACCTGAAATGGATTTTGAGATATGTGTTGCTTCTTGAGGGTATACTTCTTCAGCAGTCTTTTTTTCTGTTTGTGCAAGTTTGAGAGCCCAACCGTTGTTTGAAGTCTCAAGGAGTCAAAGGTAGACTGCTATTTTCTTCAGCAATACAATTTCCCAGAACTGTAGTACTCTCTGTTTCCAGTTCCATATACCATAACCATATACAACTTTCTTAGAATAGTAGTTTTCAGGTCAGCTTTATTTATTTTTTTCCTTACCGAATGCTTCTCTTTTTTAACTTGATAGTGACTACTTTGAGGCTATCTGAAACAATATGACAAATTCATATCTTTAATGAGCCTCCATTCCTGAAGCTTTTTCAATCAGATAAGTATTTGGTGTCTGTAGCAGTAGTTTATTTTTTTGGTTTTTTTTGTTTTTGTTTCTTTGTTTGTTTTTGTCGTTGTTGTTTTGTTTCAAATCCTGAAAGATTTCAACTCTCTGGACTTGATTCACTTTCAATTTTATTTTTCAATTGGCCAGTTTCCATCTAGGCCAATTCATTTCTTTTTAATACCATGCTAAAAACCCTGAATAACAACCAACTCATATTACTAACATGATTTTCCAATTATTTTCCCTAGAGCAGAGTTTCCTAACCATTTTCCCCCCTACGGACACCTTTGGCAGTATACAGAATTCTATCTACGTGTTCTCATAATTTTTTAAGTATATAAAGTAAAATACAGAAGATCAGAAAGAAAATAAGTTGTATAGAAATACTATTATCAAAATATTTTTTTAAAACTTGTAGTAATATGTACGTTACTTTACTTTAGTATGTTATGTTACTTCAGTAATATGTATGTATGCATCTAATAATAAGATAATACATTTAAAATAAAGGCAAGTTAAAGTAAATTTAAAAAAACATATTAGTGTAAGCTATTGTTACTTGGCTTAAATAAGGGCATTAAACAGAATTGGCTTTGATTCATCTCTTTCCACATACATTTGATGGAAAACTGTACACCATCTAAATATAAAACATCCTTCCAGGTTATTTGATTCTAGCCTTTCATTGTCTTGAGCTATTTTATAATTCTTAAATTACAGTTACTGGTAAAATGTAAATTCTCTCCTGTCAGGTAGAAATTTAATTGACATTTTCAGCTTCCCTTTTCTTTCCCCCCAAAAGAGTGCTTCCATCATTTTCAATTGATTTCAGCATTTTCTTTACTTCAAATACATTTTTGTTTTTTTGACTTTTCATTTGAATGGATTTATCATCTGTATTTTTTTTTCACTGAATGAATAAAATAAAATCTTTATCAAGTGTGCACTTTTATATTTGCATGAAAGTCACAATTTTGTCTTTTTTTTTTTAATTATCTTTTAAACACACAAAACAGTCAAGACACAATTATAGATAGCAAATGCTGGAAAGCAGCATGAATATCTGTGTTATAAATTGTCACATACAGCTTATAAGGTGAAAAATTGTCTGATGAGATGACATGGGGGTCCAGAGAAAGAAAGACACTTGGCATGGAAGTGACACATAGCACCACATGTCACATTATGTTGTTCAGACCTAATGATATAGCCTCATCTCTAAGACTGGGTTAAGAAATGAAATCCCTGAGTATGCAGCTACTTGTCAGCAACAATTAGCATTACACAATGAGAGGAAGAATATTTAGTGAGCAGTTAATGTCTTAAACAAGAGTAAATAGTGGACAATTTGTAGTCTTTGCCACATGTCATTAGTAGACAAATTAAATGCACTCCACCTGAAGACTCATGATACCTGCATTCAGTAAAAACAAATGTTTGGAGATTAGCAAATATTTTCTTTTAAAAGGACTTTTTATATTTTTCCTTTCATAAAAAAATTAAATTTGTCCAGCCCAAATCATTGAAGTAATAAAACTTCCAAATAAATTTAAATATAAAGCATTTACAGGTTGGGCACAATGGCCCATGCCTATAATCCCAGCACCTTAGGAAGCTGAAGAGGGAGGATTGCTTGAGGCCAGGGGTTTGAGACCACCCTGGGGAACAAAGTGAGACCCCCCATCTCTACAAAAATAGAAAAATTAGCTGGTTATGGTGGCAAGTGCCTGTAGTTCCAGCTACTTTGGAGGCTGAGGTGGGAGGATTACCTGAGCCCAAGAGATTGAGGCTTCAGTGAGCCATGACTGTACCACTGTACTCCAGCCTGGGTGACAGAGTGAGACCTTGTCTCAAAATGATGATAATAATGTACATAGAGAAAGTCATACAGGTATGGCAATTTTTTTTTTTTTTTTTTTAGTTGGAGTCTCACTTTGTAACCCAGACTGGAGTGCAGTGGCCGCTCCCGGCCACTGCAGCTTGGAACCTGCTGGGCTCTGGCGATCCTTCCGCCTCTGCCTTCCAAGTAGCTGGAACTACAGGCGCGCGCTACCACGCCCCGCTAGTTTTTGATTTATTGTAGAGATGAGGTCTCGCCAAGTTGCCCGGGCGGGTCTCGAACCCGCGGGCTCAGGCAATCCACTCACCTCAGCCTCCCAAGGCGCGGGATTACAGGCTGAGCCACCGAGCCCGGCTTGGCAAATTTTTAATTAATTAGTAAGTGCTGTAATTATAGAGTAACCCATGACAACATGGCCAAATGTGAAATACACATAGTTTGCAGTTTTATTTTTAGGGAAATCTTCCAAACAATGAAAATAAGCAGCGGCTGGGCTGGGTGGCTCAGCCTGTAATCCCAGCACTTTGGTAGGCCGAGGCCAATGGATTGTCTGAGCCTGAGGGTTCGAGACCCACCCGGGCAACTTGGCGAGACCTCGTCTCTACAACAAAGCAAAAATTAGCTGGGCGTGGTAGCGCGGGCCTGTAGTTCCAGCTACTTGGAAGGCTGAGGCGGAAGAATCGCCAGAGTCCAGCAGGTCGAGGCTGCAGTGGCCGGCAACATGTCATTGCACCCCAGTCTGGGCGACAGAGTGAGACTCCAACTCAAAAAAAAAAGAAAAAGAAAAAGAAAAGAAGTAGCAATGAGTTCCAGGTTGTATTATTCAGAATCATAATTAAGAGCCATATAAGAAAAATTTCCTTATCTATGCTGATTTTTTAATATGCTAGATTTTTTTATTACATTTTTTTCTCTAATTATGTATGCTTGCTCTAGAGTATACTATCTCTTCTAGTTTAACCTTCATATTCTGCCTTATATTCCAGCCTTCGCCCATATTGAATGTAAATAGATATATGTAATTGTAGCAATATTTTTGAGTTTGAAGTTTGGACTTGTACTTTGAAAATATTTATTATAAATGTATCATAGACTGGAATATAAAGGGGTACACTTGTGTGTCTGTGTAGCTGGCAAAAAAATCATAATTTTATGTTTCTTTTCATAAATTATCTTTAATTGACTGTTATATGGATTTTTCTTTCTAATTGAACTATATGTAATTTGTAATGTAAAAGGCCAAACTAGGGTTTCTTTTCCAAAATATGTTTAATGAAACACTGGTTTCTCAAAGTGTTTGTAGGCACAATGCATTTTTTAAAAAGAGTTATATCTATAAAATAATTTTTGTAAGCCTCCTGGTAATTATAGCACAAAAATCTATAATAAATCCACGAAAAATACAAAGCAAAAAAATTAAAGCCTCCTGCCAGAGATAATCACTTAATCATAAAGAAGACATTAATGAATTAATGAAAGAGAAAAAAAGAGAGGACTATCAAACAACCAGAAAACAGGAAACAAAATGGCAGTAGTAAGTCCTTATCAATAATAACACTGAAGGTAAATGGTCTCAATTCTCCAATTAAGAGACATAGAGTGGATGAATGGTTAAAAAAACAAGACACAACTAAATGATGCCTTCAAGAAACCCACATCACCTATAAAGACACATATGAAAGTAAAGGGATGGAAAGAGATATTTCATGCAACTAGAAACCAAAAAAGCACAGGAGTAGCTGTATTTGTGTTAGATGACAAGGACTACAACTTAAAGACTGTTAAAAAAAAAAGACAGAAAAGTCACTATATAATGATAAAGGTGCAGCTTCAGCCAGACAATATATTGTATAGCATTTATAACATAATACAATATAATTATATTATATGCCACCAAATTGGAAAACCTAGAAGAGATGATAAACTGGATATATACAACCTAACCAAGATTAAACCATAAAGAAGTAGAAAACCTCAACAAACCAATAATGAGTAATGAGATCAAAGCCATACTAAAAAGTCTCCTATCAAAGGAAAGCTCAGGACCTGATAGATTCACTGTTGAATTCTACCAAGCTCTTAAAGAAGAATTAATACCAATTCTATTCAAACTCTTCAAAACACTTGAAGAGGAGGGGATATTTCCAAACTCCTTTTATGAGGCCAGCATTACCCTGATACCAAATCCAACAAAGAAATAACAACAACAAAAAAGAAAAGAAAAAAGAAAACAACAGGCCAGTGTCACTGATTTAAAAATCTTTAGCAAAATACTGGTAAACCGAATTCAACAATGCTTTAAAAAGAGTATTCACCATGATCAAATGGGATTTATCCTTGGGATACAAAGATGATTCAACGTATGCAAATCAATAAACAGAATATACCACATTAACAGAGTAAAAAACAAAATGAATATTTCAAGATATCTTGAAAAAGCATTTGATAAAATTTAACATTTCTTTATGATAAAAACCCTCATCAAAATGGGTATAGATAATAAAGACCATATATGACCATAAATAAATAATAAAGACAATATATGACAAACTGACAGCTAATGTTGTACTGAATGGGGAAAAAATTGAAGGCCTTTATTCCAAAGACTGGAACAATGCAAGGATGTCCTCTTTCACTGCCATTATTCACATAGTAGCAGGAAGTCCTGGCCATAGCAATTAGCCAAGAAAAAGAAATAAAGGGCATACAAATTGGAAAACAATAATTTTAATTAGCCTTGTTTACAGATGACATGATCTCATACACAGAAAGGTTCTACCAAAAAACTGTTAAAACTGATACACAAATTCATTAAAATTGTAGAATACAAAATTAATGTACGAAAATCAGTAGCATTTATATATACCAACAATGAACAATCTGAAAAAGAAATAAAGTGATCCAATTTACAATAGCTACAAAATACTTAGGATCAATCTAACCAAATAAATAAAAGATCTGTTTAAGGAAAACCATCAAGCTTTGGTGAAAGAAATAGAATAGGTCATGAAAAAATGAAAAACTATTCTAAAATTTGTATGGAACCACAAAAGACCCTGAATAGTCAAAGCAATTCTGAGCAAAAAGAACAAAATTAAAGGTACCACACTGCCTGACTTCAGAACTTATTACAGATGTATAGTAACCAAAGCAGTATGGTTCTGGCATTAAAAAGACACACAGACCAGTGGAATAGAATAGAGAGCCCCAAATTAAATTTATACATTTACAGCCAACTTATTTCCAACTAAGGTGCTAAGAATTTACAATAGGGAAATGACAGTCTTTTCAATAAATGGTGCTAGGAGAACTGGATAACTATATGAAGAAAAGTAAAACAAGACCCCTACTTTTCACCACACAAAAATCAAATAAAATATACTAAAGCCTTAAATCTAGAAAACATAAAACCACTAGAAGTAAACAATGGGAGACTATTCCAGGACATTGGTCTGGGCAAAGTTTTCTTGAGGAAGACCTCAAAAGCAAAGGCTCTTAAAGCAAAAATAGATATTTGGGATTGCACAAAGCTAAAAAGCTTCTGTACAGCAAAGGAAACAATCAACAAAGTGAATAGAACACCCACAGACTGGGAGAAAATATTTGCAAACTATCCATTTGACAAGGAATGAATAACCAGAATATATAAGGAACTCAAACAACTCAATAGAAAAGAATAAATAAATAATTTAATTAAAAATGGGCAAAGGATCTAAACAGATATTTTTCAAAAGAAGGCATGTAAATGTCCAAGTATATGGGAAAAAAACTCAACAGCACCAATCTTCAGAGAAATGGAAATAAAAACCACAGTGCAATATCATCTCACTCCCATTAAAATAACTTTTATCAAAAAGATATGCAATAACAGGTGCTGGTGAGGATGTGAAGAAAAGGTACACTTTATGCACTGTTGGTGGAAATGTAAATTAGTATAGTCACTATGGAGAACTGTGTGGTGGTTCCGCAAAAAACTAAACATAGAACTTCCATATGATATAACAATTCTACTACTGGGCATATATACAAAAAAAGGGAAATCAATATATCAAAGAGATATTTGTAGTCCCATGTTTATTGCAGCACAATGCATAATAGCCAAAATATGGAATCAACCTAAGTGTCCATGAATGAATGAATGAATAAAGAAAAGATTGTATAATATATAAGGGTGTATTATTATCCAGCTATAAAAGGAAAGAAGTCCTGCCATTTGCAGCAACATACATGGAACTAGAGGTCATTATGTTAAGTGAAATAAGCAAGGAACAGAAAGACAACTATCACGTTCTCACTAATATGTGGGAGTTAAAGGAATAGTTCTCATGAAAATAGAGAGTAGATTGGTGGTTACCAAAAGAAGGAAAGAAGAAGGGGAAGGCAAAGGGAAATAAAAAGTAATATAAATGTATTTGTTACCACTGAACTATATACTTAAAAATTGTAAAGATGGTAAATTATGTACATTTATTTTACCTCAATTTTTAAGTTATTGTAGTATAATAAATTTGGAAATGATTGACTTAAATAAAGTCAAATGTCTCTTTGCTAGAACTTCTAAGAGCTCTTAATATATGAATGCTTTTTTGACTTGTCAAGAAGGAACATAATACTTTCTATATTTATATGAGTATAGATTCTGTATATTTCTGGTACAACTAGCATTGTTAGTGATCTGGAGAACACATTAGGGAAACTGTCAGTTTACGAGGCTTACACTTAGGTTCCTTCTGATTCCACCATGCAAATGTATTTTGAGTACATCAAAAAAAGCCTAAACCAATTCAAGACCATCTAGATTCTAAATAAAAGGGCTACAGGAGGGGGGTCTTGCTGTATCTATGTTTTATCAATTACATGATATAAATTACTGCAGAGAGTTAATTTATTGCCCTTCTCCTACCATATGGGAAAGTGTTGTTGCTAAAATAATCAGTTATGATCATAGAAACAAAGAACTAAGTACCACATGTTCTCACTCATAAGCAGACCCTGAACAATTATCATAATACGTATAAGAAAGGGGTTGGCAGTAGTGGGAAACTCTGAGGGGAGACACTTCATCAGTAAGAGTACCTAATCTCAAACCAGGTGAAATGGGGACCAAAGTGAGGCCCAAACTTTACTTGTACAATGACCATTTATATACCCAACCCTTAATTGTACCCCACATCTTTAAAATAAAATTTTTTAAAAAGTCATTTCCCTAGAAACATACAATATATATTGTCTTATCTGCCTTCTAATGTTTAACATAATTTTTACATTTATATATGTTTTATGTATATTAGCAATCCATTCTTTTTTATCATTATACATGTATCAATTGTAATAACAGGTTAAACTTAAAAAATAAATTAATTAAATAATCAGTTATGAATGTGATTATAACATTGTCATAGTTATTTCCTCCAAAAGGAAAGATCTGCATCGTCCAGCCACTCACAGCTGTCAGTGACCACCTTATGGGTAATGACTATTTAGAAGCTAGGTATTTCCCTTTTCTTTTTTGAACATTGTAAATTTCTTATTAAATCAGATCAGTAAAATACCTTAAAAATAATTGCTTACATTACTCTGGACTAAGCGCAATTTAAATATGCTCACTACTTTAAATATATTAATTTACTTAATTTTCATAACTACTTTTTTAAAAAGCACTTATATTGTTTCAATTTTATAAATGAGAAAGATAAGACAGAGAAATTTTAAAACTTTTTCCCAAATTATATCACACATGGCCACACAGGGACTGAATTTAAAACCAGGCTCCAAATCACGCCTCACAAGTGCTACACAATACTCACACAGAAAAGTCACTTACAAGATTCATTTGCACAATGAGGTAACCATAGTTGGAAAGATCTTATTTGGTTGAAACTCTATACATTGTGATTATTGGTACATGAAATAGTTGAATGATGGCAATTTCATACATTCGATCACACAGAAAAGGACAGTAGTGAGAAGCCAATGTAGCTGAGTGTTTAGAGCACATACTATATGTTAAATTTTTATTTATTTACTTTTTATTTTAAGGATGTGGGGTACAATTCAGGATTAGATATACAAATGGTCATTGTAGAGGTAAAGTTTGGGCCTCACTTTGGTTCTCATTTTGCCTGGTTTGAGATCAGGTACTCTTATTGATGAAGTGTGCCCCCCCACCCCTGGCAGTTTCCCACTACTGCCAATCCCCTTTTTTTTTTTTTTTGTATTCTTTTTTTTTTATTGTGATATTGAGGGGTACAGTTAAGGGTTAGGTACACAAATATGTCTCATTCAGGCACCCTTGTTGATAAGAAGTGTCCCCCCATCCCTAGACAGGTATTTACTGCCATTAATCCCTTCCCCTATCACTCCCACCCCCCCATCGTTTCCCACCCCGGTCAGTCATTTTAGTGTGGTAATAAATTGGATGGTAAATGTCTAATATATGAGTGAGAAAATGTGATACTCAGATCTTTGTTTCTGTGAGAGGTCACTCAGTATTAGAGATTCTAGTTCCATCCAAGTTGCTGTGAAATTCATGATTTTGTTCTTTTTTATGGCTGCATAGTATTCCATCATGTATATGTACCACATTTTTTTAATCCAGTCCTCTTTTCATGGACAGCATGGTTGCTTCCAGGTTCTTGCTATTGTGAACAATGCTGCGATAAACATACATGTGCAGGTATCTTTTTTATAGAGTGATTTAAGTTCTTCAGGGTATATTCCCAGTAGGGGGATAGCGGGGTCATATGGGAGGTTGCTGTTTAGAGCTTTCAGGAATCGCCACACTGCTTTCCACAGAGGTTGCACTAGTTTACACTCCCACCAACAGTTTAGAAGAGTTCCCTTTTGCCACACCCTGTCCAGCAACTGTTATTTTTTGAGTTATTGATAATTGCCATTCTGACTGGAGTTAGGTGGTATCTCAGGGTGGTTTTGATTTGCATCTCCTTGATGACTAGTGAGGTTGAACATTTCTTCATGTGTCTGTTGGCTGCTCGGATGTCTTCCTTTGAGAAGCGTCTGTTCATATCTTTTGCCCATTTTATAATGGGGTTGTTTGTTTTTTTCTTTTCTGCATGTTTGAGTTCCTTGTAGATACAAGATGTTAAGCCTTTGTCAGACCTGGAGTTGGCAAATACTTTTTCCCATTCTATAGGCTGTCTCCCTGCTCTCTTGATGGTTTCTTTGGCTTTGCAGAAGATTGAAACAGGACCCCTATCTATCCCCATACACAAAAATTAACTCTAAATGGATTAGAGACTTAAATGTAAAACCTCAAATCATAAGAACCTTAGAAAATGAAGGACATACCCTCATGGAGATTGGAACTGGCACCCAATTCCTAAACAAGACCCGAAATCCACAGGCCATAAGAGAGAAGATAGACAAGAGGGACTTCATTAAACTGACAAGCTTCTGCAAAGCCAGAGAAACCATCAAGAGAGCAGGGAGACAGCTTACAGACTGGGAAAAAGTATTTGCCAACTCCAGGTCTGACAAAGGCTTAACATCTTGTATCTACAAGGAACTCAAATGTGCTGAAAAGAAAAAAACAAACTACCCCATTATAAAATGGGCAAAAGATATGAACAGACACTTCTCAAAGGAAGATATTCGAGCAGCCAGCAGACACATGAAGAAATGTTCAACCTCACTAATCATCAGGGAGATGCAAATCAAAACCACTCTGAGATACCACCTAACTCCAGTCAGAATGGCAATTATCAATAACTCAAAAAATAACAGTTGCTGGAGAGG
>CAUYQG010002028.1:0-11758 GCA_963574415.1 Tarsius wallacei
GGCGAGACCTCATCTCTACAATAAATCAAAAAATTAGCCGGGTGTGGTAGCGCGTGCCTGTAGTTCCAGCTACTTGGAAGGCTGAGGCGGAAGGATCACCGGAGCCCAGCAGGTCGAGGCTACGGTGGCCGGGAGCGGCCGCTGCACTCCAGTCTGGGCGACGGAGTGAGACTCCAACTCAAAAATAAATTAATTAAATAAATAAATAAATAAATAAATATCTCAGAGGTTCTGTTACCAAGAGAAGAAGGAAGAACAGATACAGCAAAAAAGGTAGAAGTCTCAGCTCTGAGCAGCCTTCCTTGAGCTAGCCTGCTTGAAGTGGTCTCGGTCCTGGTCAGAAGGGAAGATAGTGGCCCTGGGTGATGAAGGGGAAAAGCCTCATTGAAAATGTCCTGGATTCTAAGCTCTGCGCTCATCCCTTCTTGCGCTCTTTCCTCTAAGCATCAAGTCCCTTATGATATGTATTATAAAGCTCAAAACGGGCAAGACAACCAAGGTTCCGAGTGAGTCACTTGCCGAAGGTCGTGCATCTGGGTAGCATGGCGCTCTCTGACTCCAGGGCTTTAGGACAGAGTCTGTGCTCTTTCCACTGCCTTACACTTCCCTTGTGTCTGGGATATGACGCTAGGAAATAAAAAGTAGGCCTTCTCAAGTGTGTTCAAGATGAAGCAATATTACGGACCACAGCAGGTGGCTGGTGTTGCAGGCTGAGCCGTAATGTGGTGTCAGGCGACGGGCCGGGATGAGGCTGAAAGCCAGAGCCAGCTAGAAGTGAGGCCTGATGGGAGGTGGCGGAGGGCAGGGCTTGGGAAGCTTGGCTCAGGGCCAGCAGAGGGCTGCCCTCTTGAGCACAGTCAGCCTGCATGCCAGCCCTGTTGGCGTGAGTCTGGATAAAAAGGGAATCGTGTCTGTGCTCTGACCCCAGAACATTTTGGAGCAGGGCACATTTGCTTTTCTTTAATCCACAAATGTTTGGTGAGCAGTGTGGGTCCAAGACCCTGAGCAAGGCACTAGGGGGAGGTAGGGACAGGGCTGAGGCGGCCTTTCTACCCACAGTGCTAGAGTCCAGCGGGAGAGACCAGCAGTTAACCTTGCAGTAAAGGTTGACAGGTGTTGGGACAGGAGACATTGGGGAGCTTTGAGACCACCAGCAAGGGGCGCTAGCCTGCACTGGGAGTCAGGGAAGGCTTCTTAGACTAGAAATTGCCAGAAGATCAGAAATACAGAAAGAGGCCAGAGGGAACTCAGTGGAAGTCATGATAACTCAAGGAGGGACCTGGTCACAGGGGATGAAGAAGGAGCCCAGCCCTGAGATTGGGGTGGGAAGTCAGAGAGAACAAAACTGAGGCTGGTCTGGAGTGAGCTACTCGCCTGGGGTGAGCTGCCGGCATGTGCCCTGATCTCCCCTGCCCAGGCCCCAGTGTGCCGAGTGTGGACTAGCCTCGCTGCCAGTGTTGAGAGCAGAAGGCGCAGGAAGATGAGTTGCTCTCCAGGGCTCCACAGCGCCCTTGCAGGGTCGTGCGTTGAAGTGTGACAGTCCTCAGCACAGGAAGCCACAGAGGGCAGGAGGGGGCGGTACCCAGGGCCTCTGCGGCCTGCGTGCAGCTGGCTTTGGGCTTCTTGGAAGATAGGGTGCTGCACAGGGCTGCGTGGCCCCTCCTCACCAAGGTTGGTACCAGAACCTGGACGGACCTCCCCTACTCTCCCCCAGCCTGAGTGGCTGACCAAAGGCACACAATCCCTTTATTATCTTCAGAGACCTTTTCACCAGTGCCAGAGGGCTGGGCTCTGGGACCAGACGGGTCAGCAGCTGCATCCCTCTTTGATCTTCAGAAGATGCCTGAACTATACCCGAGAGACAGAACTGCTTCCATGCCTGGTGAGAAGCCACCAGGGCATTCGGGTAGTGAAGGCTCCGCACCGGGCGGGGGGTATCTCATGTAACGTCCTGCAGACGCCATGGGAACACAGGCACCTCTTCAGGCAAGTGCCTGATTTTGTGGAGGGGTTTCCTCTGTGGATAAATAGTTGCGGGTTTTTAATTGTGTCAGATGGTTGAGTGAATTATTGTTTTGATGAGTTTTTTTTAAAAAGGTAAACTCAGGTTGATTGTTTTTGCCCAGATGGGCGCCATTTCTCTAATAGCTGTTAATTGGTCTGTTGACTTTGACAGATTCTGGCTTGTTTGAGGATTTTTCAGCAGAGCATATGAAGGTCACCCCAGAAATGACACTTATTAGTCCATTGGGACTTGTCAGCTGCCAGCAACATGACAGCAACTACTAAATCCAATGGGAAAAAGGAAAAACTGCAACGCCTTTGGGAGTCTAGCAGGTGCTGTGGGTGGGCTGGGAGGTGTCCAGGTGACCTGGTCACCCCCTGGGCCAGCAGGGTAGTCAGAAAGCCATGGAAGGGGCCATTTGGCAGGGATTAAGGCCTCTCTTGAGGTGTTGCGACACACACGGCTCACACGGTGCGCTCGGGACAGTGAAGGGCCAGGTTATGGGGGCAGCAGGGTCAGACGGGGTTGCCCAAGGCTTTCCCATCAGTGACCTGAGTCCAGGCTGGCTCCAGCCTGCTTGTGAATTAACCCTCTGTGCGTCCCTTCTGTCATTTTCAGAATGGAAAAATAAGGTGTGACCGCCTTGTAAGAACCTTAGGAGGCCAAGATGGGATGAGAACTATGCTTTGCAAATAAGCGGCCGAATGTGTTTTTTACATTAGGAATTAGTGCTGACTGGGAAACATTTCATATTACCTGCAGCTCTTGGGTCTGTTCTCTGCTCTGCCTGGCGTATTTGAGAAGAACATTATTTTTCAAAAGCCTGCTGGTGGCCCAGCCCTGTCCTAGGAATAGTGGGAAGGAGGTTGCACGAGAGACTTGAAACGTCTCCTGCGTTTCAGAACATCATGGCTCTTTGGGAAGGTCCAGGGAGGGCCGTCCCATGCACATCCCCATGCCTCTGCTCCTGCTTTGCTCCTGTCATCTCTGGAATCCCCTCCCCAACCCAACTCTCACCCCAGCTCTCCACCCCTAACTGTTGTGAATCCATTTATTCTTCAAGATTGGTTGTGAGTTGTATATTTTTTGGAAAATCTGTAAATTTCTCAGTTATACTCAAATATGTCCTCTTTACTTTTACCTTGCATATTTAATAATCTCTATCCTTTCAACAAATATTTATTGCATGCCTACTGTGAGACCCCCGCATCTCATTGTGTGCCTACTGTGTGGCCTAGGTACTCAAGATACAGCAGTGATCAAGACAGCGGCCTTGTTCTCCAGGTCTTGTGTTCTACTGGGTGGGGGGAGAGGCAGTCAGTAGGCGAATGTGTGTCCCATGAAGAATAATAAAGCAAGATAGTAAGATGTGTTGCCATTCCACAAGAGTAAGAACACCTGAGGACAGGGCTGTGTCTTTCTTTTTGTGTCTCTTGGCTCAGTGTGCCACACCCACACAGGGTTCAGTCATGTGGTGCTGACTCAGTGAGTCAGTTTACATCAGCACTGTGAGTGTTAAATGAGATTCATACGTGGAAAGACCTCAAAAGGTTGCAGCTTCTCTATCAGATTTTCTTCTCTTTTTCCCTCCCTAACCCTCGTGCTGCCAGGGTGGAAGCTGAAGCCAGGAGGAGACACAGGCAGGATGAGTGTCAGCAGGTGGGAGACTGGCAGGACGCTCGCGCTAGTTTGCCGGAAGAGGCCAAGTACCTAGACTGTGCTAGAAAGTAGAGGCCTGCTAAGTTGGGCCTGCTTCCTTTGGGGAGTTATCCCACCTAGCTGGACTGCTTTCCTCAAGGAACTGCTGTTCGCAATGATCATTCTGTCACCTGAGTCTGTTCAGATGCTTTAAAGTTTGCTAATAATATCCAGATCTGCAGCTAGCTAAATTGGCTTTCTGGGGAAACCTCTAGAAAGTTGTCTCCAGATCTCGTTAAGAGGATATACTCCCCGAGGAGGAAACATTCATTCATTCACTCAACAAATATTTGCTGAACATTTACTGTGTCAGGTCCTGTTAAAGATGCTGGAGAGGCCGGGCTCGGTGGCTCAGCCTGTAATCCCAGCACTCTGGGAGGCCGAGGTGAGTGGATTGCCTGGGCCCGTAGGTTCGAGACCCGCCTAGGCAACTTGGTGAGACCTCATCTCTACAACAAATCAAAAATTAGCCGGGCGTGGTAGTGCGCGCCTGTAGTTCCAGCTACTTGGAAGGCTGAAGCGGAAGGATCGCCAGAGCCCAACAGGTCGAGGCTGCAGTGGCCAGGAGCGGCCACTGCCCTCCAGTCTGGGTGATAAAGTGAGACTCCAACTCAAAAAAAAAAAAAAAAATTGAAGATGCTGGAGATACCACTTTTCTTCCACTTTGGAAGGTGGAGGGAGACAGACATTAAATAAAATAAATAAGTGAATTTTATAGTACTTCAACAGTTGATGGGTAGACTGGAGAAAAATAAAGCAGAAAAGAGTAGGAAGTGCATACGGGCGGGGTGCAACTCTAGGTGGTGATGGGGTGCCTGGTTGAGAAGGTGAAGCTAAGCAGACGTGAAGCAGTGAGTGCAGGGATGCCAGGCTCCCCACAGCAGGGCGCACGTCCCGGCAGAAGATAGACAAGAGCCTGGGCTTCTGTGACACAGCAAGGAGGCCACTGAGACACAGTGGAATGGGTGAGGGAAAGCCTGATTTGCGGGGGGCCACTCAGAGAGGACCTAGGTCAGATCGTGGAGCCTTGCTGGCTTTTGGCCTCTAATCTGAGATGGGAAGTCTTCACAGGGTTTTAAGCAGAACAGAAACTTCAGCTGACTTACATTTTAATAGCAGTAATCAGGGAGAAGAGGGTGGTGGCTTGGAATGGGTCATGATGGTGGAAGCGGCATGGCCCGCTGGGTTTGTATCTGGCTTGAAGTTAGAGCTGGCAGGATTATCTGGGGATCCAAAAGAGAGAGGGGCTGAGGATGAGTGAGGGGTTTGCCTGAGCAGCTGGAGGATGAGATGCCATAAGCTGAGATGAGGCAGGAATTTGAGTGGAGTGTTCTAGGGTAGAACGGAAAGGGACATTTGCGCATTCTAACTGCCATGTCTTAGACAGCCAGGTGGAGATGTTGAGTCGGCAGTTAGCTGTCAGAGTCGGCAGCTGAGAGGTGGTCCCAGCTAGAGATTTATATTGGAATTTGGGAGCACATTAATAGTAGTTGGAACCATGAGATTAGAATGAGTATAGGTAGGGAAAAAGTTCAAGAACTGTGCCTTGAGACACTCCAACATCAAGATGTCCTGAGATAAGGGGAAACCAGCAAAGAAGACTGAAAGGGAGTGGCCATCGGGCAGGAGAGTGTGGAACGCAAGAGTGCAGGTAGA
Source organism: Tarsius wallacei (assembly GCA_963574415.1). Classification (NCBI taxonomy): domain Eukaryota; kingdom Metazoa; phylum Chordata; class Mammalia; order Primates; family Tarsiidae; genus Tarsius; species Tarsius wallacei. The sequence goes on from CAUYQG010002028.1 coordinate 5,360, forward strand.
GGGTTTCCTGGAGGTGAGAATGGCCCAAGGTGGCTAATGCTGTGGTATATCAGGGCAGAGCTGGGGACTGACCCGGGGTTTAGCCGCCTTGGTGTGAGGCAAAGAAGGGACAGGAGCAGGTTAAGAGAAAGTGAGAAGAAAAGAGCTGGAAAAAAAGTGTGTTCAGTCTTGAGGAATTGCCTTCATAGGCAGAGAGCAGAGAGATGGGAAGAGGCTGGCGGAGCAGAGTCCCAAGGCAGGTGTGGTTAACGACGGGAGATGGCTAAGGAGTAGTTAGCAGAGAGTGGCATTCTGATGGGATGGGGGGAGGTGATTGCTGAAGAGCTGTCTTCAGGTAAGTGACAAAGGGTGGGATCTGGTGGAGTGTGGGCCCCAGATCAGGGACAGCTTATCGCGTTAGGGAGGGGGCTCAGATTACAGGCACATGTTGGTTGCAGGCAGGTGGGGCGGCGGTAGGCGCTAGCAAAGGTTTTCTGATGATTTCAGTTTTTAAGAAACAGGAAGTAGGGTCAGTGGCTGAGACAAGGGTGGGAAAGAAACTCAAGGAGGCTAGAGGAGAAACTGTATAATCAGTTGCCTGGGAGAAGGGAAAATGCAGAGAATAATAAGGGAAGGTGTGAGCTCCCAATAGTCTCCTTTGGATTTTTTTTTTTTTTGCCTCTTTAATTTTTCTCTCTAATAACTCATGTCTAGCTTGATGCCAGCATGCAGTAGGTGCTCAGTGAATATTTAATTTCAGAATTGAAATAATGTTTACCCATTCATAGCTAATCCTGTATGGCACTCACTTTAGCAAGCTTACGTTGCACTTAATATCCCAAGAGCCTTACCTATGTATTTATATTGACTCATCACAGCTACATGGGATGGCACAGGATGAGATCACGAGTATGAGAAGTATTACTATCCTCCGACTACAGGTGATGAAACAGACTGTTAAAAATTCATTGGTCAGCCACGAGGGGCCAGTGCAGAGATGTGACTCTCAGCCTGTGTGACCTTCCGGCCCAGGCCTGTAGTCACTGTCCCATGTGTCATGTTTGCTCTCTCCATCTTGACCAGAGGGAACGGTGGCCCAGGTTGCTTGTCATGCCTGCCAGAGCCGAGCCTGGAACCACGTCTCCTCCCAGTTCACCACCATCCGCTGAGATGCATCCCATCTTGGCTCTCTTCATAGTTCCTGTTAGCACTGTTAGCTACCCAAGGTAGGCGTGGTAGTGCAACAGAGCTGCTGTCATGTGACGAGGACATCTTGCCCACGCTGACACAGCTGTCCAGGAGAGGGCAGTCATGTGCTTGGCAGTGCTGCTGCCCCGCCCACAGCTCTGTAACCACAGTCTCAGCTGTGTCCAGCTTCTGTTTCCAGGCTTTCGTCCTGGAGCCGGAGTGCCTGACTCTGAGAACGTTTGCTTCAAACAGTGGTTCTCAAGCAGCCCCCCAGGTGGCATGAAAGACATTTTGGGTTGTCATGACTAGCTGGGGGGAGGATCCTCCTGGCATCCAGCATGGCGAGGTGAGCTGTGCTGCTCAACATCCTGCAACGCACAGGACCACAATTCCCCCACCCCCGCCCAACAAAGACATATCTGGTCCAGAATGTCAGCTGGTACTCGAGAGGGCAAGTAACCCTGCCCTAAAGGAAAGTCTATACACAGCTGGCAGACCTGAAGCCCGGGAACACACAGAAGATAGCTCCGATAAGGACGTTCAAAAATGACAGTGACTAGTCAAGGATACCTCTCAGGTTCTGCTTCCTTGGGGAATGCTAAAGGCTTTAGGGTCTAAGCGATCTTGACTTACCACTTTAGCTGCTTTACTTGCTGACAGCTACCACCAGTGTGCTGAGCTGGGAGGTGTGTGGATGTGTCCTTGACAGCTCAGGGCGGCCAGAAGGAGATACCATTCCCCCTCATATTCAGGGACTGTGCACCGTCCTTCGTCAAAGAAATCATTCCTCCTGTGTTCTGTGGAAACGTTCTCCACCCAAACCATCTATGGTGCTGCAAAACCATCATCTGTCCCTGACACGTGTGGGCTTTGTAGGAGGAGCGTTGTTCCTGTTCTCCAGCCCAGAGCAGTTCTGATGTTCTGGAGAGTGGTTCTCAAAGTCCACCAACCATATCTACCCAAATGTGCATTCCAGTTGGGAGAGACCACCTTTGGAATGGGGAATGTTTTCTGAAACACCCATTTTGGAAAAACAGAGGCAGATATCCATGCCTTCACTGAAAAAGGATGACCTCCAAGCCTACATGAGCCCAGCCTTAATAAAATGCCAGACTCTGTAAAGCAAGCTACTTTGCTATTCCTTATACTTCTGCTGCTGACTATTTCTAGCACTTGTGTTCAGCAGAACCTCAAGCGTGAGGAATCGAGACCTGCCTCAGTCTGTGCAGTCAGTTTTGCTCTGCAGCATGGTTCTCTTCTTTCCCTTGCACAGACCCTATCATGAGTGTCTAAAGACACAGGAACTATGAACCTAAAGTCAGTTTATAGCTATCACAAGAACTAAGAGACTATTTTTAAATGTTATTCAAGTTTTAGGTTTCACCAAACCCCAAAGTGCCATCTTCTTCTGTAGTTGATTTAAAATCCATGGTCGGAAGACATCTGGAAATCAAATGAGCTACAGAGCTGGGATTTGGACTCACTGGTGTCTGCTGAATTAGTTCAAGGCTTCCTTAGATGCAGGAGAAGAAAGCAGGGCATAGCCAAATGAGTGTCAGAGCCATTAGGGCTGCCTCACTGGCCTTGGCTGAGTGTGTACTGTAGTCCTGAAATTTAAGAATAGGAATAACTGTCACTTATTGGGTGATATTTCTGGGACCAGGTGCTATACCAAGCACTCTCCAGGTAATCTTTCTCCATGCTCATATTACCACCAGGAAACAGGCACTCTAGGTAAAGATTCCAAAACTTCAAGACGCCAAATAACATGCCCCAGGCCACCCATGGAGGGGCAAAGCTGGCATTTGAACCTTGAGAGGTTAACACTGAGGCCCAGAAGACACTTTGAATTGTGCTAGAAGAGGTTTTTCTGTCTTGGAATGAAATCCCAAGACAGAAAAACCTTGAGAAAACAAAGATCTTTGTCTCTTTTATGAAGTCTAAATTTCTGATGAAGTAGGTGCTATAACATGGTCCTAATAGCTTTGTGTAGCTTCATCCATGTAACAAGTTTGGTTTGTATCACAAAGTCGTGTGATAGAAAAACTATGAATTTTAGAGTCCAATGTGTTTGGGCTTATATTTTCCTTCCACTATTTATGAGCAGTGAGACTTTACAAAAATTGCTTGACTCTTCCAAACACCGGTTTCATTCCCAAGTGGGATGAGTATTACAGTATATGCCAAGTGTGTTGGAAATGGCCTACAGTCGACACTGTGATTATCATTGTTGATATCATTTAGAAGTTAACTGTGTGTTCTCGATTTTTATTTTTTGCTATGAAGATTTTTAAATTATGGTGGGTGCTTCAGACTTTGGCAACTGTTTCACACGAGGCCGAGGCCCAGCGTAAAGAAGCGTAGCCTGTTGAACCATCACCCATGCTTAGAGAACATTAATGTGATGCCTGTTTATGTTTTAAACTTCAGGGACTGCCCAGGTGATGGAAGGTGGCCGAGTGGAATACAGACCTCTTTTGGGCATTCGGTGTATGTGGTGGTACCATTTAATTGGCCTCATATGGACTAGTGAATTCATCCTTGCATGCCAGCAAATGACCATAGCTGGGGCGGTGGTTACTTGTTATTTCAACAGGTAGGTCCAGTGTTTTTCTCCTGCTGATTTGTCTGTGTGGTTTGTCTGTGTGCTTCATGTTGTGAATCTCAAAAGATATTTGGGAGTTTGACCTGACCCTTTAAAAGGAGTTGGCAGGCGTAAAAGACGAAGCTAAAAATGAGCTGAATGCTCATTTGGTAGTGAGAAGAAACGTGACATCTTAAATCTATCCCATTTCTGAGCTCTTTTGCTTTTTTGATAGAAAATTTAGAAAGAAGCCAAACAAGGAAGTGATTATATTGCTTAGAATTGAAAGATTAAGATGAAGGGTTGAATTCCTTTGTAAATATCCACTCTTATTGGCTTCAGACTGAAAAAATTACTGATCTGTTTTGTTTTTGTTTTTGTTTTTTTGAGTTGGAGTCTCACACTGTTGCCCAGGCTGGAGTGCAGTGGCATGCTCATGGCCACCCAGCAGCAATCTGCTGGGCTCAGGCGATCCTTCCACCTCAGCCTTCCAAGTAGCAGGAACTACAGGCACGCGCTATCACACCCAGCTAATTTTTGATTTATTATAGAGACGAGGTCTAGCCAAGTTGCCCAGGCTGGTCTCGAACCCTCAGGCTCAGGCAATCCACTCGTCTCAGGCTCCCAAAGTGCTGGGATTACAGGCTGAGCCACCGAACCCGGCCTGGTCTATTTTGAATACACTTCAGTAAATTCTGTGAGCCTCACTTTGTTTATATAAAATCAGAAGAATGTTTGCTTGGAAAAAAATTTGAATCCTAAAGGAATTGTATGTAACTATAAAATATAATTTCGATCCATATAGTTAAGTGCCTGTGAATTAATCACTTGCTTCCATGTTTGTATCCATTGCCTCATGAAAATAATGGAGGCCATATCCACCTCGAACCCCTCACCTCCTTTATAGATGCGACTCTCCATGGGGCCATGAGAAGACCACAGGGCAGAGGAGCACTGCCTGGACAATGACAGGGTTGGACTTAGAGCAGGAAGTTCACTCTCAGTAGGGCTGGTCCTCCTCTAATCTCAGACCAAATGACAGACAAATGTGCACTTTCGTAGGGTAAGACCGCCCACTGGGGTGACTCATACCCCCGAGCAGTTACCTCCTGACTCTAAGGAGCACAGTGGGTTTTAATGTCGTGGTGATACTTGCAAACTCCATCATTAGAGACTACAGGGCTCACAGGGGCTGTTGCCCTTGGCACTGAGGGCCTCCAGGTAGCCGGAGGTGGGCGGAGTGTGTTGCTCCTCCTGAGTAGGGAAGCACGGAATAGTCTAGCCAGAGAGGCCAGCAGGTAACCCTTGTCTGACAGAGAGATTCTGTGGTATTTCTAACAAAACCAAAGCATTTTCGACGAGTACTTGTGATTTGGATTTCCAGTGAAGCCCATGCATTTATCTCCCAATCTCTCCTCTCCCTCCACCCACCACCCCGAATCATGAAAGAATGAAAAAGGCATGAACACTCAAGGACAGTAAAAAACAGAGAGGCAATGACAGAGTCAACCAAAGTGCAAGAGCTGAGGAGAGGGCGGATGAGCAGTGACCTGAGCACCCAGGGAGAGCTGAGGAAGCCCCCTGTGCGTGTTGGCAGGCGAGGGGGTGCAACTACGAAGCAGGCTGCATGGAGCCACAGAACCCCCAGAGGTTCCTGAATCCAAGTATAAGATCTTTCCAAAGACAAGCCGGACAGCTTCCTAAGGAGTGGGTGGACCCCAGACCCCTCCTCCACACCCACTGAGGATGAGGCACTTGGTTCGCTGAAGAGAGAAATCAGAAAGGGTCTGGACTTGGGGGATCTGGCACAGCTGAGGCTAGGTGAGGCTCCGTGCAGAAAGGAGGGGCGTAAGTGAAAGTCTGGACACCCCTCACACATGCAGCACCCCACATCCCACAGTGCAGCTCTGGAAAGTTGGCAGCCAGGTTGTTACCACCTAGCAGGAGGGCAGAGGAGTCTTTTCTGGATAAATTGTCTAATCCACGTGAAGACCTGCAGTTAGTGCCGTATGGGCCCGCCAGGGAAATGGATTCCCTGACTCCTGACAAAACAGTGATGCTCAGCAGCAGCAGACAGTGTCCCTCTTCACAGCCTCACTCTTAGATTTGAGCTGTTCACCAGTGATTAGTAAACATGGGGAAAAAAACCTCGAAAGAAGAGAGAGAGACAAGATGAACAAAACAACAAATGGAATTAGAAAAGACAGAGGCAATGCGGACTACAAAGGAAAACTACAAAACAAACCATAATATCATCAAACAGAACAAGGAAAAATTGCTGAGATCCCCCAAAATAAAAAGGCATAGTGAGAGAACAATTAGGAAGGACTAATTAAAAATGACTGCAAGCGGGGCTCGGTGGCTCAGCCTGTAATCCCGCACTTTGGGAGGCTGAGGTGAGTGGATTGCCTGAGCCCGTGGGTTCGAGACCCGCCTGGGCAGCTTGGTGAGACCTCATCTCTACAATAAATCAAAAAAATTAGCCGGGTGTGGTAGCGCGTGCCTGTAGTTCCAGCTACTTGGAAGGCTGAGGCGGAAGGATCGCTGGAGGCCAGCAGATTGAGGCTGCAGTGGCCGGGAGCGGCCACTGCACTCCAGTCTGGGTGACAGAATGAGACTCCAACTCAAAAAACAAACAACAGAATTCT
>CAUYQG010002029.1:0-20844 GCA_963574415.1 Tarsius wallacei
CGGGGTGGGGGGTGGGGGGCAAAGGTAAAGAGGATACAGAAGGGAGCAACAGGTCCCACTACGGTTTTCATATCATTGTGCACATGCCCGGGTGCAGGGCTGCCATGTGTGCTCCTGGTGTGCGTCTGTGTGTACATGTGTAGCTGTGCCAGCTTGTCTGTGTGCCATGCACTGATGCCCCTGGGGCTTTATGTTGCAGAGGGTGGTCTGGCAGTTCTGCCAGGACTGGCTAGCAGAGAGGGGAGTTTGAGCATTGAGGACTCGGGCCACCCCATGGCTTCTAGCCTGGGTCACTTGGAGGAGGTCAGGGCAGAAGGCACCACTCAGCCAACCAGGGTCAGGCCAGCAGGTCCATGGTGGGGAGAGGCTGAGCCGGACATGTTCACACACAAGTGCACACTAACATGCCAGCACACTTCCCACGCTTAGGACAAGATTCCAGGTTTACTTTGGGATGCCCTGAGGAGGGAAAAGTCATGAGGGCCAGTTACTCTATTGGGCATCTACTGATGCTGAGAAAGCAGGCTAGGAGAGCATTTCACTGGAGGGAACCAGGAAGGGTTTGGAGGCGGGGTGGGTGGTGCTAGTGCAACGTGTAGGTGGTGAGGTCTTGAGGGCTAGGAGCAGAGCTGTGTCTGTCCTACACTGTGGGCTGGCTCTGTAATCCTGGGTCCTCCTCCCCTCCCTGACCCTCAGTTTCCTACCTGAGAAATAGGGCCATGGAGCATATTCTAAGAGCAGACATGGACCCTGGCCTTGGGGAGGGACCCCAGGCTTCTAGTGTTGGCCTGTGGCCTCTCATTTGGATATGGGGACTTGGGAGGGTAAGTCTGGGTCAGTCCAGGGTCAGACTTTTGGGGAAAGAGTGGGAGATGTAGGGCTGCTGCATTTCCTGGGAACCAGGCTCATACTGTCCGGGAGTGGGGATGGCCTCCCAGAAACAGCCCCAGCCCTCTGCCCTGTCCTGGCTGTCCCCTACCTTCAACCCTTGATTACAGTCCAGGAGAACTGGGGAAGAAAAGAATGGAGAGGCCTCGGAGGTGCTGGGTGTCTGTGGATGTTAGAGGAGGTAGATTTTGCAACAAGGTTGTGGATTGGACAGGTTGTGGGCATGTGGTGATGAGGCCTCTGGGGCCAAGGTGACCCAAAGACGGGCTTGGCATTGGCTAGGAAAGAAACAGAAGGGTTGGCTTTGGAGAAGTAGTGAGGAGATCACAGGGGCATCCTGCTCATCAGAGCCACCCAAGGTTGTGCTCAGAGCTGCTGGGAGTGGGGTGGAGGGAGGGTGAGGTGGACCCTGCAGAGGGAGGATGAGGAAGGAGGAAGTAGTTGACCCCGCCTGGGGTAGGGCATTCTCAGGGTAAACAGCTAAAGCTGGTTTGGAAAGGGCCAGGTGGACTCCCAGCACGTAGATCTTCTGAATCTTCATTTCCTATGAAGTGGGCAAGACTTCTGTGTCAGAATCTTCTGAAGTGTCCTTAAGTCATTGTCATTTTAAGGTTCTGAAGAGCTGAGGCATTACCTGGAATACTGACCAGGGCAGGGTTGTGGCAGGGAGGGGTTGGCAGAGGGCACTACAGCATTGGCGCATGAGGTCATCTTTGTTCTCCATGTCCCTAGTACCTGGCTCCTGGCTGGGCACAAGCTGGACAGAGAGAACTTGAGGATGCAGGGACCCTGTCAGGGATGTTATGGAGAACATCGCTAGAGGGTAGTGTGACCCTGGTTCAAGCAGTGTTGGTGGCAGCTGGGGCAGAAAATGTATAAAGCTTGGAGTGGTGGAACTGGGGAGATACAAGAGGGCTCAGGTTGAGGCCAAAAAAGAGAGTGAGCCAGGAGGTTCTGAATTTCTGGATCTCCCCCCATTCCCTTGTCCCCACAGCATCTTCAAAGACAAGAGGGGCATAAAGGATATAATAAAAGACGAGACTAATTTTTTTTTCAGTGGGAATCTCACACTCTTGCCCAGGTTGGAGTGTAATGACGTTCACGGTCACTGCAGCCTCCTCCTGCTGGGCTCAGGTGCTCCTTCCACCTCAGCCTTCCAAGTAACGGGAACCACAGGTGTGTGCCACCATGCCCAGCTAATTTTTAAATTTATTTTAGAGGCAAGGTCTTGCCAAGGTCAGCCTGGCCTTGCCCTGGCTGGTTCTGACCCCTGGACTCAGGCAATCCTCCCACCTCTGCCTCCCAACGTGCTGGGATTACAGGCATGAGCCACCGGGCTAGGTTGAGGACTAGCATGTTATAAAATGATTTTACCAGAGTCTGACACATTTAATCTAAACTGTAATCTTGTATGTTTGTTGATGGTGCACATTGCATGGTCCTGTTGATGAGACAGAGGCTCATTCCAAAAAACATGTAAACTCATGATAAAACTGTTAATTGGTAAAGTGAAATTCTGAAAAAACTATTAAGATACTTTCTGATAGTAATTACAGCTACTTGGAAGGCTGAGGTCCAGCAGGTTGATGCTGCAGTAGCCGTGAGCATGCCACTGCACTCCATCCTGAATGACAGAGTGAGATTCCAACTAAAAAAAAAAGAAAGTCAGGCCAAACTCCTGACCCTCCACAGAGGTGCTCTTGGGGCTTCTGTGCTCTGAGGCAGACAACTTGGGTTGGGGGGCGTTTGTCTAAGGAGGGCGATCAGGTAAAGGCACTTGCAGAACCGAGTGAGCAGAGGAGGGGCAGTGATAGGTCTCTACATCTGTCCATCTGCCTCACTGCCATGTTGTTACCTGGCCCAGTCCTCGGGATGATGAAAGAGAGGTCTCCTGAGACTCCTGAGATGTCATTTGGCAGCAGTCAAAACTGAGCTGCATCACATGAGGCTGTCAGTTCTGCTGCCTTGGTATCTGTCCTAGTCAACCGGGGATATGGGGGGATGTATTCAGAAGCTTTCCTGCTTCCAGCCTAGTGGTTGCTTACTGACCTGGTGGCACATGGATGATGGTGGTGGGCTATTAGAGGGACTGTCCTTGTGGGCATCCGTCTGGGTCTCCCGTCTTGGCTCCTTGTTGTTCTTACTCTGGCAGTCTTCTAGATGGCTCCCTCCCTTTTCCTGCCCGTAATTCCTGAGTACCAAGTCTGTTCCAGGCTCCAGGCTCCCAAATGTCTCAGACACTGCAGGACTGCATCCGCTCCAAGTGATCAGTCTAGAAAGAAGAGACTCTTGAGTGAGGTGACCAGGATTGAGGCTGAGGGTGTGTCAGGTGGGCATGGAGATGTCTTGGAGAAAGGACTCATTGAGAAAATGGCTTTTGAGCTGGGCTTTGCATGATGGAAAGAAGTTCACCACAGGGAGGGCATGTCCTGGGGCTGAGTGGTTATTAGGGTGGGGGAAATGTAAGAAGGTTAGCTATGGATTCCTGGACCACGGAGCCAGGGTGTTGAATACCTCACTGGATTTGGGCTTTATCCTTTATGCAGTGGGGAACTCCCTAGCAGTGTGACCAGTTGAGTTTCATATCTGGTGGTGCAAATCAGAATGAGAAGTGCTGGTGTGATCCCACTGCTTCTGCCAGAGCTCGGAGGGGTCTGGGGAGGGGCAACATGGCAATGGTGACTTGAGACCAGGTCTGGGAGTGTCTGGGGAGCTGTCTGATGCTAAGAGTCCAGGAAGGTACATCTAATGCCAGTCCTGTGCCCTGAGGCTGAGAGACCACGGGCAGAGGGCAGGATGGGCCAGGAGGGGTACTGACCCTTGTCTGACACTGTGTGCTGTGCTTCCCTTTCAGTTTGCATGACCAACTGTCCCACGCTTATTGTCATACTGGGCCTGCTCACCAGGGGCAAGACCACATTTCTAAGAAGCTGACTGGATACCTGAACTGGATTGGTGTGCCCACTTGGGATGAAACACGGCCCCAGCTGTCCAAGGGCTTTGTGGAGGAGGGGAAAAGGCTAAACTGTGGGCAGCGCCTGGGGTGGGGGTCAAGTTCAGGAGTTGGTGGGGGTTGCTGAGCCTCTCCTCCCTCCTAGAATTCAACGTTGGCCAGTATCGCTGGGACATGGTCGAGACCTACAAACCTTTTGAGTTTTTCCTCCCAGGCAATGAAGAGGGCCTTAAAAACAGGAAGTAAGAATGTGTGTGATGGGGAGGTATGGTAGGTGGTCCTGTTCAAGAGAAAGCTAACAAGTTACTGCCCGTTTACTGAGAAGCCCCTGGGGAAGCTGCCTCTGTGCCTTGGCCCTACCCTGCCCCATGGCCATGTGATGAGGCCAGTCTCTTGAACTTTCAGGATGTGATGGTGTTGGAATGTGAAGGGTTTGGAAGTGAGAAGAGAGGGTGTGTAGCTGGCCTGTCCCTTCTGTGGGAGGGGAGGGTGGAACTTCAGGAAGGTGAGAGGCTCAGCCTGAGGAGGTCAGGACTGCTGCACAGAGGTCACACAGGCCCCCCATGGGAATGACAGCTGGCGAAAAGGGGAGCCCCGGTGGAAGCAGGGACCAGGCCTCAGGGATGGATGGGGATTTCCTCTGTTGCCCCCTGATGAGCCCCTTTCTGTGTATTTGGAGCATGTTTGCCATGTGCTTGGTTTTTGGTGTTTGGGGAACATGCCTTGATTTTGCTAGGAAGCATCCTAGATGCTGTTGCGTGAGTAATTAGCACTCCTACTGTTATTCAAGAACTGTAAATTTGCATATGCTGACTCCTCACCTTTCAGACTAAGCTGAATCCTTTTACCAACGGACCAACACCCCTGAGCACCTGCTGGAGGTCTGGGCAGCTAAGCTGTGTTCTTCTTGGCAGGTGTTAGCTGGGGACCTAGAAGCCCCTAATCAGCCAAGGGAGGCAGAAACTTGCTTTTGGCCCAGTCATCAGGATACCACAGTGAACAGAGGTTGACCCATCTCTGGTGACTTTCCCAAATCAAGCCTAGCCCCAGGCCAGAGGGTAACTGGACTGCCTTGGATGTTGGGTCACTGGGCTATGTGTTCCTTGTCTGGCCACCAGGGGGCAGGAGCTCCCCACTGCGGGGCTTGGACCGTCTGACTAGACTGCCTTTGTTGTTGCATCACTGGAGCTGGGCCAGTCTGTGGCACTAAGGAGGGAGGGGAGTCTGACGTTCAGGTGTCTGTGGCCAAATTGTGGGTGAAACTCAAGACTGTGCCCTCTGGGGATGTCGAGTCAGACCAAAAGGATAGGACTAATATTTGAACCTACTGTGTGCTGGGTGCTTGTTGCCCATTGTCACCTTCTGCTTTTACAGATGAGGAAACTGAGGCTCAGAGAGGCCAGTAGCCTCACACAAGATAGGAAGTTACTTCAGATCCCAGACTTGAATCTAAACCCATCTACTGCTAAACACTGTCCATTATTCTAATAGTAGTAGGTAGGTCAAAGAATACTAAATGCAGATTTTAATTTTTTTTTTTTTTTTTTTGAGTGGGAGTCTCACTCTGTCGCCCAGACTGGAGTGCAGTGTCTGCTCCCGGCCACCGCAACCTCGACCTGCTGGGCTCCGGCGATCCTTCCATCTCAGCCTTCCGAGTAGCTGGAACTACAGGCGCGTGCTACCACACCTGGCTAGTTTTTTGATTTATTGTAGAGATGAGGTCTCACCAAGTTGCCCAGGCGGGTCTCGAACCTGCGGGCTCGGGCAATCCACTCACCTCAGCCTCCCAAGGCGCGGGATTACAGGCTGAGCCCGGCTTAAATGCAGATTTTAAAACAGCCTAAAGGCCAGGTGCGGTAGCTCGAGCCTGTAACTCCAGCATTTTGCGAAACGGAGACGAGAAAGATTGCCTGAGCCCAGGTGTTCAAGACCAGCCTGGAAAACTAGGTGAGACCTCGTCTCTACAATAAACCAAAAAATTAGCCAGGTGTGATGGCGCACGCCTATGGTTCCAGCTACTTGGATGACTGAGGCAGAAGGATCGCCTGAGCCCAGCAGGTTGATGTTGTGGTGACTGTGAGCATGCCACTGCACTCCAGCCTGGACTACAGGGTGAGACTCCAACTCAAAAAATATTTAAAAATAAAAAATCAACCCAAAGTTGTGGAACCTAGACTAGCTCATTTGATCTTCCCTATATGCTTTTGCAATGGGTGGTGGTGCCTCACTTTTCTAGCTGCTGAGATTGAGGTCAGAAAGTGACGGTGTTGTCTGAATTTACTCATGGTTTGAAATGGAAGCCCAGCCTCCCTGAGTCCATAATGTTTTTGGGGAGAGTGGAGAGTGAGGGAGTTGGTGTTCACAGAGTCTGCTAGCATTCCGTTCAGGCTGCCCCTCAAAAGTAGGGATATTGGAATTATTTCAGACAGGAAGTCCTAGACTTAGAGATTGGAGAGCTGGTTCAAGTCCACACCCCAATAGAAGCTGAGGTCTGGCTCAATGGTGCCTTTCTGCGGATATACCTTCTGGCTGTCTTAGGAACCCTTTCTCCTGTATCCAAAACCTGGCCTGACCACTGGGTCACAGGGCCATTTCCCATTAACTAGCCCATAATTTCCCACAAATAATTGGCAAAACAAATGGACCAGAGGCCTGGGCACAGTGGCTCATACATGTAATCACAGCACTTTGGGAGGCTGAGGCAAGAGGATGGCTTGAGCCCAGGAGTTTGAGACCAGCCTAGACAATATAGTGAGACGTCGTTTCTCAAAAAAATAAAAATAAAAAATAAAAATAAATGAGCTGGGCGTGGTGACATGCCCCCATAGTCCCATCTATTCAGGAGGCTGAGGCAGAAGGATTACCTGATCCAGGAAGTCGAGGTTGTGGTGAGCTTGATTGTACCATTGCATTCCAGCCTGCGTGACAGAGTGAGACTTCTACCCAAAACAAAAAGGACCAGCGTTTTTAAAATGGAAAACCCAGGAAAAGAAGTCTGTGTTTCACAGAGGCCAAGTCACTTACATATTGTTGATGTCCCTAAAGCCATACAATGTTGAGGCCTATCTCTGTCAATGGACACAGTGGAAGGTCTAGAAAAGTGCTTGCACAGTCATGTGTGCACATGCAAAGACAAGCCCATACAAATGCCATCAGACACATACACACTCCTTCATGCAGCCCCATGCCACTCACAGGCCACCTAAGCACATATGTGGGCACACTCATGCATGTGTATACCTCAGGGTCACATAGCTAGACACACATGTACACATGACATGTACACATGGCTGCATACACACTTACCTCTGTGCACACCCAGTCACATTATACAGGACGGTATATGCATGCATGTGTGTATGAACACATTTAATACCTGGGTTCGCTCATATGTGTGTATTCACAGCCACACACCACACATGTAAGCAAGGACACACCCAGTCACATGTGTGCTCACCCTGTACATATACATACACAACTGAGTACACTCATACAAGATGTGTTAGGGGTCATCAAGGCTGTCCTCAGATCAGTGATTTGCTAGGATGATGACTCACAGGACTCGCATATAGCCAGACTCATGGCAAAATCAGCAAAGGGAGAGGGGCCTGGGGTGAAGTCCCGAGGACACCAGGAGCAAGCATCCATGATTTTCTCCCCATGGTGGAGCCACACAGGATGCACTGAATTCCTCTGGCATTGAACTATGACACCACCTGTGAAGTGTTGTCTGCCAGGGAAGTTCACTGAAGACACATTGACCATGGTTTTACTGGGAGCTGGTCATATAGGCACCTGTGCCTAGCATACCCCACAATTCCAGACTCCAGACTCCCAACAGGAACACAACTTAAACCATATTGTTTGTGTATTAGTCTACATACAGTGAGCTACTCTTATTAATTAGGGAAATTTTTATGTCAGTGTAGGGAACTGTTCACCACTGAAGTTCTCAAACCCTTGCCAAGGGCTAATCTTGTAAGCAAACCTTTTGGAGGGTAGCGTTTCTCAGGCCTGTTGTGTTAACTCTTCCATACACATGCAGTTACCCACCACACATAAAGGGAGGTGTGTACACTCATGTATACCTCAGAGGTACATGTGTTCAGCCTATATTCACGTGAGTCTGTACACACATTTACACTCAAATATGTGCTGACACTGTCACGTATACACAAAGGCATGTACACACACCCATGTGTATGCAGATGGGCCCCCAACATGGCATATCCTATGTGCACATGCTTGGACACACAGATACAAACACTTCTACTCATGCACATGAGTGCATGCACGTACATGTCTCATGTGCACATATGTGGGCAATTCATTCTCATCTGTGTCCAGTTAGTCACTTATCACACAGAAGGAGTTGGGCACGCTCATGTGTGCATACACAGCTGTACTCACACACTTGGTCCAGAGAATTCTCATAAATGCACACTCACAGGCTTATGTGTACACACATGGGCACAACACACACATACCCACCCATACATGCAGATGCATACACATCTGCACCCATTCATCCTATTTACACACATGCAAACACACACACAGACACACACACAGGCTCCCAAGCTATTCTTTCAGCATCCCCACTGGGGCTCTAGGATCTCTTTCATGTCTTGAAGTCATGGCTAGAACAGCTCACAAAAGAGATCTTAACCCAGAACATGGGTCTTTAAATGCAAGTGATAAAAAATGGGCCCAGTAATGTCAGTTACCTGGACTCTCCGAATTCAGATTTTTTTTGGCAGAAGAAGAAAGCACTTTGAGGCTTTCATTGGAAGACCCATTAGAGCACAGAAAGGTCACAAGAGACATAGGAGTAGAGTTCCTTCTAACGAATGGGCTCAGTTCTGCCACCAATTTCTCTGTGGCCCCAGCAGGTTACACCCTGCTCTGATAAACTTCTGCCCCCTTATTTCGGCACACTGGCCTGGTGAGAACTCTGACAGCATAGTCCTTTGAGTTTGACAAAATCCAAAGATCAACAAAGCCAGGAGATCCAGCTTTGTTCTCACACAGCAAAAGTAATGGTAATACATAAATTATGAAGTAAGAATAACTTATCTATCTCTAGACCTCATAGAAGAAATGGATAAAATGAGAAAGAATCTTATGTGTGCCAGTTCATTTTTGCAGCAGTAAATGGAAAGGCTGAGACGTTCTGAAGACATAGTCAGTGGTTGGTCACAGGTGAGGGTTTCACAGTCTGGAGGGTATGTGGATACAGTAGAGGCAGAGGCACAGCACCCTCTTCCAGATGGGGTGGTGGGGGGAGTTCTCTCTGCCAGGATAGAAAATTGAACATTAAGCCTAACACTGCCCTGGGGGTCGTGATAGTGATACGGGTTTTCCAGGTCAGCCTGGGCTTTGAGAGTGTCAGCTCAATGGGTCGGCCAGCCAAGCCTCAGAGAGAGTTGGCTCAAGGGTCCTGTAAGCCTTGCCCAGGAAGTGTCAGCTCTAGTGGGCTAGCAAGTCAAGCCCTGAGAATGTTACAGCCCCCAGAAGTGTCTCAGCCTCAGGGTCTTGCCTTCTTCCAGCAGCTCTCCCAGTTCAGCCGGCTCTGTCAGCTGTCAAGCCAGCTGCCAAGGTGCACAGCTCTTTGGCTCTGATGATCTTTTGCAGTTCTTCAGGTCAGAGTTTTTGTCTCGTGCCCAGGAAGAATGAGGGACACGGACAGTCAGAAAGTGAGAAATGAGGATTTATTAAGAGGACAGAAAAGCTCCCATAGTGGGAAGGGGCCCAAAGAGGTGTGCTGATTTGGGATTGAAACCTGGTGTTTATATAGCCCAAAGACTGAGCCAATTGGCTAGCACTAGTTGTGAGCTGATTGGTCGTTTTTCTATCCCAGCAGTGAATACTTAAACTGTAGCTTAAGAGGATCACAGGGAACTTGTTTACCATCACATATCAGCCTGAGAGGCCTGCTGGAAGTTTCCTACGTTGTTAATGGAGGACCCACCTTGTCTGTCTGCCTAGGCTTTCCTTTAGCTATCTCCTGTCTTATTCCCCTCTCTGGAGTAATAACCCTAACTGCCATTAGGGAGTAAGGACGATGACCAGTCTGGCTACTTCCTGCTGATCATGGGTGTCGTATGCAGATGGCAGCTATGGATTCTCCAGAGAGTGATCTAAAGGTTAAAGGTCCTTGGTAGAAGGAAGCATCCATACAAGGTTCCATCTGCATCACCATTTGGAGTTTGATGGCCTCTAGGCAAGAAGAAACTTTACAAGGAGGTTAACTATACGTGGACCAAACACAAGCAATACAACAAAAGGAGCTATTAAGGGAAAAACCCATGTCCATGTACTAGAAATCCCTAGAGAGGATAAAAAGAATTGTAAACAACTGGGTCCTGAACCTGCCTATTCTCGTAAAGAGTCAATGATTTTAATATTATTCTTTATAATCTGTAAGTTCTTTTTTACTTGGGAGGAAGGGTTAATCCAGAAACAATTTTCATTCAATATGCCCACGTTCCTCCACATTTCGCCATGAGCATATTCAATGCTCGACAATTTTGTAAGACCACAGTAGCTAGCAAGTTAATAGATGTTGGTTGATTTTCAATAATAGCCACCATGGCCTTCCACCCTTGCTGTACCATGAGGGTAAGATTTAATATAGATTTGTCTAATAGGGGTATTCCGACAAACCAGAAGAAACCCCTGGCATCAGAATGTCCTAGTCCTGAGGCAGGGGCCCTTCTAAAACAAAGAGATAAGGGCCTTCCCAGAATAGAAAAAGAATGTGTTAGAAAAAAAGTGACATGGTGTAGTCAATGTCTAAGTGTGCATGAGTAAGCCAGTTACAACCATGTGCCATAAAATGCCCAACCAAAAATGCAGGTTGCCATATAAGGGAGACAAAGGGGCTAAAATGTAATAAAAGGCAATGTCCCACTGTGTTCGGGGCTCAGTCTTTGCATGTGAATCCGCTGGGCCAGTGCCGGCACAAGTAAATGCTGCTTCATAGCAAAAAAAAAAAAAAGGCCTCGATGTCTCGTCTCTCTCTGTAAAGGATCGTGCCACATATCTGGTGCATTGGCCAGGAACCAAGAGGGAGAGATGGTGTTTCCATCTCCCTTGTCGTCGGGGTATGACCCCTGCGACACTGGAAGAGGTGACCTTGCCTGGCACCAATGGACCGTTTGATCCCTAGGGGACTAGATCTCCTGGCGTGCTGTGGTAAGGACCCTGGGTGCACAATGGAACCTGGTGAAGCCCAGGTACCATTCAGAGGAGTGCTGTCCATCAGATTGGTAAGAACCCAGGTTCGATTTGGTAAAGCCTGCCCCTAAGAAGGGGAGCCCGATCACCTCCCAGAGTTACCTGAGTAGTCCCACAGAGGTACGAAACCGTAACTCTAAGGCACTGGGCAGCAGGTTGGAGACGTTGTGTGAATGAGAGTAAATAAGACACTACCTAGTAGTGAAGTGAGAGTAGAGTTGGGAGAAATCCTAAAATCTGCAAGAAACCTCCAGTAAGGGGGTTGA
This sequence comes from Tarsius wallacei, assembly GCA_963574415.1. Taxonomy (NCBI): domain Eukaryota; kingdom Metazoa; phylum Chordata; class Mammalia; order Primates; family Tarsiidae; genus Tarsius; species Tarsius wallacei. The sequence goes on from CAUYQG010002029.1 coordinate 11,347, forward strand.
GCCTTTCAGGGAGAGCCCGAAATCTTAAGGTCTGCAAGGAATCTCTGTTATGGGAGATACTCCAGTTTGGAAAAAGTACAGAATTTCACAGACTATCCGGGTAACCAAGAATGGGTAATAAGCAGCCTAGGCCTAGGAAGGGAGGTCGGAAGGACTCCCTTAAAGTTCTCCCAGATAGTCTGCTGAGACAAATATTGGAAGACTGGGAAAATTATTTCAGAACTAAAAAGAAGGGAAAAAAGAGAAAGATTGGATTTTGTGGTTTTATCTGGACCAGAAAAACTATATGTCAGCCCTTGGTCTTTTGGCCGGAGTTTGGTTCTAATAAAAATTGGCTTTGCCAAATTTTAATTGTTTATGTAAATAATAAGTCCTCTATTTCATTCAAGGAAAAAGACTATGCCCATTGCTGGCTACCGCAGGCCCTTCCCATGTCCCCCCTTAAAATGGGGAATGTAAAAAGAAAAGAAAAAGAAAAAAATCTGAGCTTCTGGAAAAAGGGAAAAGCCTTGGGATCCACTTTCCTGTATTCCCCTGCCTTGTAATCCTCAAGAAGACCAGGAGTATAAAGGGGGAGAATGGACAGGAACGAGGATCTATCAGGAATTTGGGAGTCAAAACCTCCAAGCTCCCGGCATATTTATCCTAACTTAAAAAGGGAATTAGAACAATGCCAGAAAGATATTGAAAGGTTTCCCTCTCCTCCTGAGGATTCAGACAAAAAGTCAAAACTATTCGCCTTAAGGGAAGTCCTCCTGGAACAAGGAGAAATTGGTTTTGTGAACTCTACTCACCAGTACAGAAGTAAGACATTTTAAGAAATAAATGAAATCACTCCTAGAGGACCCACTAAAATTGGCTAATCAGGTTAATCAATTCCTTAAACCTAACATATATACTTGGGTTAAACTAATGTCAATTATAAATATTTTATTTACTGGGGAAAAAAGAGGAATGATTAGGCGAACAGCTATGTCCATTTGGGAACAAAACCATCCTCCAGCCCGAGGTGTACAGCCTGCTGAACAGAAGTATCCAAATGCTAATCCTAGATGGGACAATAGAAACCCAGGAGATAGGATAAGAATGCAAGACTTGAGAGAACTAATGATTAAGGGCATTTGGAAATCTGCCCCAAGATCTCACAATGTTTCCAAGGCTTTTAACATTCAGCAAAAAAAGGGAGAAAACTCCCACAGCTTTTTCACAACGACTCAGGCACCAGATGAGAAAATATTCTGGATTAGATCCAGAAAACCTTGTGGGACAAGAATTGTTAAAAGTAAACTTTATTACTAGAAGCTGGCCTGACATTACTAAAAAGTATAGAAGCTAGAGAGATAAAATGAAAGGCCCATTAAAAAGCTGTTGAGGAAAGCACAGAAAGTGCTTATTAGACGAGATGAAAAAAAGCAAAGGTAGAAAGCTCAAATTATGATAAGCACTGTCAAAAATGTGGTTCAGAAACAAAGGAATGAAAGCCCCCATGGATGGGATCCAAAAGCCAGAGAGGGCAGTCTAGAGAAAGAAGCAACCCTAAGGGAAACGGGACAAGAAATTTTAATCCAAAAGAATCTTTAAAAGTTTGGGGGCAATAAGATATTATAGCCTGGGCTCGGTGGCTCAGCCTGTAATCCCAGCACTTTGGGAGGCCGAGGTGAGTGGATCGCCTGAGCCCTCGGGTTTGAGACCAGGCCGGTCAACTTGGCGAGACCTCATCTCTACAACAAATCAGAAATTATCTGGGCATGGTAGTGTGTGCCTATAGTTCCAGCTACTTGGAAGGCTGAGGTGGAAGGCTCACTGGAGCCCAGCAGGTCGAGGCTGTGGTGACCGGGAATGGCCACTGCACTCCAGCCTGAGCCACGGAGTGAGACTCCAACTAAAAAAAAAACAAAAAAAAGATATTAAAAGTTGTGGATTAAATCTTATGCAACTAAAACTAGAGGCTTACACTCTAAACTATTTTAAAAAGGCCCCAAACCTTCTTTAGTAGACTAAGGAAAAATTATAAAATTTAAAAGAAACAAAACTTAAAGCAAGCCTTAATTACCTCTCCTGTCCTAGCCCTCCCTTCTTTAGAAATACCAATTTTTCCTTTAAAAAAAATGTTTTGGCTATTTCCTCTACCTTATTCTCTCTTGGATTAAAAGGGCTCCTTGCTCAAACCCTCCTCTTAAGTTTATAGTTCACCAGTTCCAACCCAGAGATTGGATGCTGATCAAGTCCTGGAAGGAGACTAAGCTCCAACCAAGCTGGGAAGAATCCTATCAAGTGTTTCTGACAACTGAGATGACCATATGGACTGCTGAAAAAGGGTGGATGCATTGTACCCACATCAAAAAATCACCAAAGAAAGTTACAGTACCAGAGAGCACTCCCATTAAATGGGAAGTCTATTAAACTGAACCACTGAAACAAAAATTCAAAAAAACCTAATGTATTCCTCTGTACCTTTTCTCATAGCATTGCCAATTGCTTTTCTTATCATATGTATGTTTATTGCTTTTATTGTTAAACATATTTGCAAGGGTCTTTTCTTTTTTTAACTTTTAATTTTTTTATTTTAAAGATGTGGGGTACAATTCAGGGTTAGGTAAGCAAATGTTCATTATGCAGGTACCCTTTGATGAGGTGTGCCCCCACCTTCCCCAGGCAGATTCCCACTACTGCCAATCCCGTTTCCCCATCCCTCTCCCAGCAGTTTCCCACTACTGCCGATCCTTTTCTTGTAGTATTGTGATAATTGTTCAAGGTCCACTTATGAGTGAGAACATGTGATACTCAGTTCTTTGTTTCTGTGAACGATCACTCAGTATTATCGACTCTAAGTCCATCCAGGTTGCTGTGAAGTTCTTGATTTTTGTTCTTCTTTATGGGTGCGTAATATTCCATCATGTATATGTACCACATTTTAAAAATCCGGTCCTCTTTTGATGAACAGGACAGTTAGTTCCATGTTCTTGCTACTATGAACAATGTGATAACAATGATAACAATGCTGTGATAAACATGCATGTGCAAGTATCTTTTTTATAGAGTGATTTGAGTCCTTCTGGGTATATTCCCAGTAGGGGGACTGTGGGATCGTATGGAAGGTGGAATTTTAGATCTTTTAGGAATTGCCACACTGTTTTCCACAGAGGCTATACTAGTTTACACTCCTACCAACAGTGTAGAAGTGTTCTGCAAGGGTCTTTTCAATTCTGAGCAACCGTGGAACCTTTGTTTACCTTAAAGATATTACTAATTCCAACCATAGTAATAAACAAAAGCAAAGAATGGTTTATTATTAATATCACTAAAACTAACTCCCCAAAAACTATTAAATTTGATGCCTGTTCTGTCCTGTCATGCAGAAGTCTTCACAACCAAAGAAAATTATCTATGGTTGACAAATACCTTTATCATAATACCACTGCTAAAAATGGTCTAAAATGTATCAGAACAAAATATGGGGGTGAGGGGGACGGGCCTTGTGTTTAAAAATGGCATAACTTTACTCACCCCAAATAACCCTTGCTGTGACTGGTCTGGTGATTTTTTGAATCACTCAATTTAAAGAATGGACAGCTCCAGCAAAAAAAGAAAAAGAAAAAGAAAAAAAAAAACCCTCAAAAATAAAATTCAACTTCTAAGAGGGGCTACTCCTCCTAGTTGTCAACATTTACAATGTAACCCGTTGTTATTAACAATAACCCAGCCTCAACTCATAGACAGAAATCCTGTGATACCTCGGAAATATGGGTTAGGAGCAGTCATATCTTGATAGGACTCACAAGGTAAATTTTGTGTGTGTGTGTGTGTGTTGGAGTCTTACTCCATCACCCAGACTGGAGTGCAGTGGCTGCTCCCGGCCACCGCAGCCTCGACCTGCTGGGCTCCGACGATCCTTCCGCCTCAGCCTTCCAAGCAGCTGAAACTACAGGCACGCGTTACCACACCCGGCTAATTTTTTTATTTATTGTAGAGATGAGGTCTCACCAAGTTGCCCAGGTGGGTCCTGAACCCGCGGGCTCAGGCAATCCACTCACCTCGGCCTCCCAAGGCACGGGATTACAGGCTGAGTCACCGAGCCTGGCTAGTAAATTTAAAAAAAAATTAATTACAATGCCTCCAGTATCTTCACCGTCCATCATTACTACCCCAACCCCTAATCCAAACCCTTTGTTTTGGAAATTGAACCAAACTAATCTCAAGAATGATACTGAAGGCAATGATTATGAAAGTAACAGACTTAAAACAAACTTTAAAGGTTAAAATAGGATATGGAACACAAATGCCTGGGTTGAAGAAATAAAATATACAGTAATAAGCCTTAACAAAAGTAATTGTTATGCTTGTGCCACGGGTAGGCCACAGGCTCAAATAGTCCCAATCCCTATTAACCGGGACACAGACTCCAAAGGAATAAGTTGCTTGTTGGCTCTATATCAAGATAAGGACGCAGGGGGGAACAAGACTTGCCGCAGTCTTTCCCTGATCCGCCTGTACAGACGTCAGACCCGAAGGTGTATCCTTCCTTCTCCATAGGTAAGGCAAATCACTCCTCTTGTCTTAGTGGGTTTTGAAATGCCAGGGTGAATGGATGAGGGGATGGTTTCATCACTCCTGTGAGGCATCTGCAAACCTGTACCCATGTCCTTGGTATCTCTGGGTCAACTGAGGGCAGCTACTCGAACTTTAACATCCCTGGAGCAGATGTTTGGTGGTACTGTGGCGGTAGGACAATTTGAGTCCTGTTGCCACCCAAATGGATGAAAACCTGTGCTTTGGTTTGATTGGCTAGTCCATTCACCCTGGAATTTCAAAACCCACTAAGAACTACTAAAAGAGTCAAACGATCATCACCTGAACCACCAGTATCCAGCTTATTTGACTCTAATATATATGCTATAGGAGACCCTAGGAAAGTTCCTATTAAATTCAAAGTTCAAAAACAAATAGTTACAGGATTTAAATTTCTCTTTTGGTGGTTAACTACAAATAAAAATGTAAACTGAATCAATTATATATATTATAATCAACAAAAATTTATTAACCATATTAAAGATGCTATAAAGAAGTGCTGGACAATTAAATGCCACTGGTAGAATGACATAAAAATATCATGTGGCCTTAGGCATGATGCTAGTGGAAAAAGGGGAAATATATGTTGTGGTAGCAAGACAACACTGTACTTGCCCCAAAGTGGTCAGGATCTTGTGTGTTAGGGTCTATCCAACCCTCCTTCTTCCTGCTCCCACTTGCCAGAAAAAAACACTTAAAAGTCCAAGTATCAAGAATTGGGACAGCCAAAGAAAATGGTGTGCCTTACAATTTGGCAACTAAAAAAATGATGAGTGGCTCCCTGAACATATTATCTAATACTATGACCCGGCTACCTGGGCAGAGAATGGGTCTTGGGGCTATCGGACCCCTATTTACATGCTAAACTGCATAATTCGATTACAGGCAGTTGTTGAAATTATAACTAATGAAACTGCAAAGGCCGTTAACATACTAGCCAAACAACAAACCAAGATGCACAATGCTATTTATCAAAATCGCCTAGCCTTAGACTATTCGCTTGCTTCTAATGTAGCTGGGATCACAGGCCCGCACCACCATGCCCGGCTAATTTTTTGATTTATTGTAGAGATGAGGTCTGGCCAAGTTGTCCAGGCTGGTCTTGAACTCCTGGGCTCAGGCAATTCTCTCACTTCTGCCTCCCAAAGTGCTAGGATTGTGGGTGTGAGCCACCATGCCCAACAGTAAGTACTTTTTCCTTAGAACTTCCACTTCCATGAGACATCGCTCTGTTGCTTACAGCTTCTTCCATGGCTGTGGAGAAGTCAGATGTCATCCTATGTTGCCATGGCTGTGGAGAAGTCAGTCATTCCTACTTGCTGATCTTCCTAAAGTTTCACCTCTTGGAGGGAGCGGGGGGTTTCTCATTCCCCTTCCTCTTGGGAAACCTTTAGGGTTCAAAGTGATGTGTCTTGTGATGGGTCTTCTCTTCCAGCATGCTGGGGGCCCCTTCCTGCCAGAAAACTCTGGTCCTTTGGGTATTATTTATTTGATAAACCACCTTGGCCACTTTCTGGCAACTCATTCCCCTGTAGTCTCAGTTTCTGAGCTGCTTTTTCTAGAACTCCTGGTGGTTCGTGCTAGACTTGATCCCTAACTTTCTCTTTTTTTCCCCTATTTTCTCTCTTTGTCTTTTGTTTTGAAAAAGACTTCCTCAACATTAGCTTACAAGTATTTGGTTGAATTTTTTAAAAAAATTTCTGCAGGACATGGTGGCTCACGCCTATAATCCCAGCACATTGGAGGCCGACGTGAGTGGATTCCCTGAGCCCACATGTTCGAGACTAGCCTGGGCAACTGGGCGAGACCGCACCTCTACAATTAAAAAAAAAAAAAAAAATTAGCCAGATGAGGTGGCACATGACTGTAGTTCCAGCTACTTGGACTAAAAAAAAAATTCTGTGACCATATTTAAATGTCTTTTTCTTTGAGTGTCCTAATTTTTATAACTCTGCTCTTATTTTGTACTTATTATATCCTTTTATATCTCTCTTTGAATAATAGGTGTAAGTTGGACATTTTCTTCTGTTTCATGCCCTGTCTTCATTTGCTCCAAGTCCCTTTTTTCTGTTTGATTTAGTCTCTATTTTTCTCATTAGAGGTTTTGCTGGAGTGTCTGGTGAGCCCTGATTGGATGCCCTTTTTATTTGTATTTGTATTTGTATTTTTGAGTAGGAGTCTCACTCTGTTACCCAGGCTGGAGTGCAGTGAACACTGCTCATGGCCACTGCAGCCTCAACCTGCTGGGCTCAGGCAATCCTTCCAAGTAGCTGGAACCACAGGCACGTGCTATCACACCCAGCTGATTTTTTGATTTACTTATTGTAGAGACAAGGTCTCACCAAGTTGCCCAGGCTGGTCTCGAACCCCTGAGCTCAGGCAATGCTCTTGCCTCGGCCTCCCAAAGTGCTGGGTTTGCAGACTTGAGCCACTATGCCCGGCTGTGGATACCCTTTTTAAAAAGTGATACTGGAATTCAAGATGAGCCTGGACAACATATAGTGAGACCCTGTCTCTAGTTAAAAAAAGAAAAATAAAAGAAAATTAGCCAACGTGGTGGCGCATGCCTGTAGTCCTAGTTACTCAGGAGACTGGGGGGATGGGCAGGGTGGGGGCTGAGAATCTCTTGAGCCCAGGAGTTTGAGGTTGCAGTAGGCTATGATCATGCCATTGCACTCAAATCTAGGTGACAAGAGTGAGATCCCAAATTTAAAAAAAAATAAGCCAGATGTGGTGGCTCACGCCTGTAAACCCAGCACTTTGGGAGGCCGAGGTGTGAGGATTCCTTGAGTCCAGGATTCAAGACCAACCTATGCAATATAGCGAAACCCCCATTCCTACAAAAAATTTTAAAAAATTAACTGGATGTGGTGGCATACACCTATAGTCTCTGCTACTTGGGATGCTGAGGTGGAAAGATCACCTGAGCCTCTCACCGTTGTCCCTTTTTTCAGAGATGCTGGTGTTCTGTTCCTGAACATCCTGGTCGCACACAGGTGGTGTGCTCCATTTCTCTGATTCAGTCACCATGTGTCTGTTTTACAAAATTTTGTTGACATCTCCATCTCTTGCCTCTCTTGTTCTCTTTATCCTTCTATTTCCATTTTACTTGGTTTTCAGGGTGGAGTGGAAATAAACGTAGGCTCAGCTTACCCGATTTAACTAGTTTCACTGGAATTTCCGCTGGCCAAACATGAGCTGAGTGCCTGCTGTATGCAGAGCAGTGCTGAGTATGTTGTTCTGTGTCAAGGATCTGCACCCACTCCTTGCAGCTTCCTTCTTCTCCAGAGAAGTCAAGGACCAGCCCAGCCCTTGCAATTCTGAAGGAGCCTGGTCAGGCAGGTAGCCCAGGTAGCAGCTGGTCCTGGCAAGAAATCCAGTCCCCAGAGATGTCTATGCCACAGTCCTCAGGTGACTTCGTACCTTCCCCAGGGTCAAAGGCTGAGTTAACCCCCCAGTTCGGTCCTATGTTTTTGATGCTGGAGCAGAATGGCACCTACTGCCTGACTTCTCTGTGTCTTGCACATTTCCCCTGGTATACCAACCACAGAATTTCTCCTTGTAATTCTGCGATGTGACCCATTAGACGGGGTTGTCTGCATTGTTGAATTTGCCCCTGTTTTTGGGGGTTTTTATTTGAGTCAGAGTCTCTCACTCTGTTGCCCAGGCTTGGGTGCAGTGGCAGGCTCATGGCCACTGCAGCCTTGACCTGCTGGGGTTCAGGTGATCCTTCCTCCTCAGCCTCCAGGGTAGCTGGGACTACAGGGGTGTACCACCACACCTGGCTACTTTATTATTTGTTGTAGAGATGAGGTCTCACTATGTTTCCCAGTCTAGTCTTGACCTCTTGGGCTCAAGCAATCCTCTTGTCTTAGCCTCCCAAAGTGCTGGGAATATGGGCTTGAGCCACTGCACCTGGCCCAGCTGCCACTTTTGAATTGGCAAAACCTCAAAAGAAAAAGTGACACCATATATTGGGTTCACTTCTTTGATCTTCACTTTGTTTCAGTATCTTGGCCCCTTGAATTCTCTCCACCTTTGTAACTCTGTTACAAAGTTAAACAGAGTTAAAAATTTTTTTTGCCTGGCTTTTCTCTCTCTCTTTTTTTTTTTTTAATTTTTATTGTTTTTTGAGTCAGAATCTCACTCTGTTGCCCAAGCTGGAGTGCAGTGGCATGTTCACAGCCACTGTAGCCTCAATCTGCTGGGCTCAGACAATCCTTCCACCTCAACCTTTCAAGTAGCTGGAGCTATACATGAGCACCATCATGCCTTCCTAATTTTTTTTATTTATTGTAGGGACGAGCTCTCACCAAGCTGTCAAGGCTAGGCTCAGGCAATCCTCTCACCTCTGCCTCACAAAGTGCTGGGATTACAGGTGTGAGCCACCACACCTGGCTCTGCCTGGATCTCCGAGTTGCTCTTCTGAGGCAGGGAGCCCTTCCTCCAAGTCTTATAAGATAAAAGCCTTCTCAGGATAATGAAAGAGTTCTTCTAGCACCATAAGATAAGAACTTTCTTGGATGATACATATTAGAAGGGATGTGGCCCCAATCCATAATGTGCAAGCATAACTTTGCTGTAAACTTGAGCTATGAAATAACCAATTTACCAGTATGTTACTAATATGTAAGCCCTATCAGGGGACAAGGAAGCTAAAGTTGTATAAAAGACAATGCCTCCTTGTGCTCAGGGCTCAGCCTTTGGATGCAAATCTGCTGAGGCGGTGCCAGCACAAATAAATGCTGTTTCCTGGCAAAGTGGCCTTGGTGTCCCGTCTCTCTTTGTAAATCAGGGAGATGCAAATCAAAACCACACTGAGATACCACCTAACTCCAGTCAGAATGGCAATTATCAATAACTCAAAAAATAACAGTTGCTGGAGAGGGTGTGGCGAAAAGGGAACACTTCTACACTGTTGGTGGGAGT
>CAUYQG010002032.1:0-10620 GCA_963574415.1 Tarsius wallacei
CGATCCTTCCACTTCAGCCTTCCAAGTAGCTGGAACTACCGGCACGCGCTACCACGCCCGGCTAATTTTTGATTTATTGTAGAGATGAGGTCTCGCCAAGTTGCCCAGGCGGGTCTCGAACCCGCGGGCTCAGGCAATCCACTCACTTCAGCCTCCCAAAGGCACGGGATTACAGGCTGAGCCCAGTTGGAGTTTTTTATACATAATACATGCATTGGATTTTTTTTTTTTTTAATCTAACACACTGTCCAAAAAAGAATACACCCAAACACCCCCGAAGCAGATAGTGGATCTAATTCAACATAAATAATATAGCAACACAACTAGAGATTTTAAGTTGTTAATATAAGAGTAAATGTTCCTATCTACAAACTTTTTGTCAGGTCTTCTTAATTAGTGTCAGTGGTAGAAAAATTGTTTACAGTATTAAGAGTAACAGCTCACAAAAACTAGCCTTGTGTGGTGGCATGTATCTGTAGTTCCAGCTACTTGGAAGGTTGAGGCGCAAGGATCACCTGAGCCTAGCAGGTAGAGACTTTCTTCAAGAATCACCTGAGTCAAGGCTGCGAGCTGTGGTGGCCGTGAGTGTGCCACTGCACTCCAGCCTGGACCAGGAGAGTGAGACTCCAACTCAAAAAAAAAAAAAGTAATGTCCAGGCGAGGTCACTCACACCTGTAATCCCAGAACTTTGGGAGGTTGAGGCTAGAGGATTGCTTGAGCCCAGGAGTTGGAGGCCAACCTAGGCAATATTGCTTGACCTTGTCTCTACATAAAAGTTTTACAATGAGCCAGGTGAGGTGGCACACACCTGTAGTCCCAGCTACTCAGGAAGCTGAGGCAGGAGGATTGCCTGAGCCCAGGAGGTCAAGTGCAGTGGTGAGCCGTGATCGTGCCACTGCACTCCAGCCTTGGTGACAGAGTGAGACCCCAACTAAAAATAAAAGAGCATTACCTGTACCACACCCTGATTTCTCTAAGGTAAAGACTTTCTTCAATATCTGTGTACATTTAGAGATCTTAAGCCTTTGAATTAGTAAGACCAAAGATTTCAAGGATGATTTAACACTAATATAATTCTGGGTGGGGGTGGGAGGATACGGAGTCCATTTTTAGAAGTAAAAACTGTGTTGAAAGGCTAGAATTAACTGGAAGTGAAAATAAAGGTGGTTCCCAGAGTTCTAAATACATTTTAAAATGCAATCCTGATATTTTCCAAGAGGGCCAAAAGTGAATATGCACTGTTATGTTCTCAGCGCCCATATATTTCATGTGTCATACTTTGGCAATAATGTGCAGCAAAGGGAAATTTTTCTGTTCAAGTATGGGAAAGACATGTAAAAGCCTCACTGCAAATGCAAGCAGCTGGTGATATTATGTGGTTGTGTAGTAAACAACATGTTTTGATTTGAGGAATGAGCTGTCTGAAAATTGGGGTGGGGAATGCCATTTCATAAGTTTGTTTTGTTGCAATCAATACAGTTTCTGGTCTTTCTAGTTTAAATATCTTCATCATATCTTTGGACGTGTCTTCTTTAACAAGTTCCTCCAGTCAGTTTCATTCAGGCCTTTTCCAGCTTCACCTCCGATATCTCATCCCTCCATGTCTCTCAGCTCTCCAGCTCTTCTCCTCCTTCCCTCAAATCCACTCCCCCTGCCTGTGGCAAAGCCTTCACTACAGCAGGCCTATCTTTACAAACCCAAATTGGCACATATTAATGTTAACACAATACCATGACACCAAAGGGTCCCACTTAGATTTTTAATGACAGTTACTTCCCCTGGCAGCCCTTGCAGACACCTTGCCATGCCAGATCTATTTACCCTTCTTGGGGTCTCCCTCTGACTTCTTCTGCAGACTCCAAAGATAACTTCATGATATCCCGCATAGATGTATACATATCCTGTCCCCTCACCAAAAAATAATCTTTCCCTTCTTGGAGCTTCTGCTTTCATGGAAAAAGTGCCTCAGCCACTAACTAGCTGGTTTTTAATCTTTCTTCTGATTCTCAACTTTTTCTACCTATTTAAATAACATTTCCCTCACATTAAAAAATTAACGTTGATTATGTATTGCCTGGACCAGTGTGAGACATATTGGTCCAAGTAGGCATCCAGTAAATGTTGATTCCCTCATTTACTCTTAAGGTTCTTACACCTTTCTGCTTCCATTAAATATTATTGGCTCACCAATTGCATGTAACCCTTTGAGGACAAGAGCTGCTTCTTTTTTTTTTTTTTTTTTTTTGAGTTGGAGTATCACACTTTCACTCAGACTGGAGTGCAGTGGCCGCTCCCGGCCACCGCAGCCTTGACCTGCTGGGCTCCAGTGATCCTTCCACCTCAGCCTTCCAAGTAGCTGGAACTACAGGCGCGTGCTATCACACCCGGCTAATTTTTGATTTATTGTAGAGATGAGGTCTCACCAAGTTGCCCAGGCGGGTCTTGAACCCGCGGGCTCAGGCAATCCACTCACCTCAGCCTCCCAAGGCGCGGGATTACAGGCTGAGCCACCGAGCCCGGCAAGAGCTGCTTCTTAATCACCTATTTAAGCCTTTCTTTTACCCCTCATACTATTTTGCACATAGTAGGTGATGAATGAGTGCTTGTTGAATCAAAGAAACAATTACAGTATATAAAATTAGAATGGCATACATTCAAGCAATTTAGCAGAAAGCAAATTTCCATTTGGGTGCACATATTGAAAATAACAAACAAACCCTGCAGTGTGTGTCACTAAATATTATTTAAACCTTAATTCTGGCAACATTTCCTCAAGCAACATTTACTTATGTTAAAAGTTTTTACATGAAAGAACATTTTAGTTTCAGAGCATTTTTTTACCTAATTTTATTATCCTTTCATATTTCATCATTAAAAAATTATCCAATAATTATACTTCTATTCGTTTTAATAGAATTAGATAGCATTCTATTGTATTAAATAAAAATTCAATTTTTCAATACCAGAGGGAAAATTCACTGCAAATTTGTTTTTTAAAAATGACACTTTGCAAGTTTTTAGGTTATCAATGTTAAAGTTGCCTGTTTTTTGTGGTTTTTTTTTGAGTTGGAGTCTCATTCTGTCGCCCAGACTGGAGTGCAGTGGCCATTCCCGGCCACTGCAGCCTCGACCTGCTGGGCTCCGGGGATCCTTTCGCCTCAGCCTTCCAAGTAGCTGGAACTACAGGCGTGTACTACCACACCCGGCTAATTTTTTGATTTTTTTGTAGAGATGAGGTCTCACCAAGTTGCCCAGGCAAGTCACGAACCCATGGGCTTAGGCATTCCACTCACCTCAGCCTCCCAAGGCACGGGATTACAGGCTGAGCCACCAAGCCCGGCTTAGAGTTGTCATGTAATAAATAATCTGCATTTTTAAATATAATGAATGAAGGTTTATAAGATTTGAAGTATACTACAAATGAAAATAGTACCCCAAGGAAAATAATTTAATTATATTAAAGTATATATAGTTTGCAAAATACCATTTTAATTTCATGCTATGTACAAAGTACTAACCTAAGTATTATAAGTAAATAAAGATGAGCTTAGGTAAAAATAATAATGATATAATATATAACATTAGAATGTTTTCACAACTGTGTACCTGCTCCCCGGTACCCTAAAGTCCCAAGCTCATTTTACTTTCCTGTTCCTCTTCTTAAAGTGTAGCCATGGCCCCATACCTCCAACCCTGCCCCTGCCACCACACACACACACATAGTAGGAAGAAGTAAAAAAGCTAATAGCAAACACCAAGTCTGTTCCATTTATAAAGCTTCCCAGAAGCCTCATTCATATCATCTGCTTATATCTCGGTGGCTAGAACTATAACACATGGCTTCCCCAAAACCAATCACAGGAAAGTGGACATGGCAAAAGGACTCTTGGATGGAATTTGGTACCACCAATTGACAGTGTCTGCTTTTTGCTATATAATTCTGCATAATGTTTTAGTGTTAAATTGCAAACCATTTTATTAGTGAGGCTGTCTATTGAATTCTTGCTGGCACGCAGCTAAAACACACACACACACACACACACACACACACACACACACACACCATAGGCTTTTAAATTATTGACCATTATCTTAACTATAAAAAAATTTTTTCCTAGTATAGAAGGGCTTTAAGAAAGAAAAAGAAATCGTTTTGTGTGTATTTCTTAACATATATATTTTGTGCAAAATGTGTCAATATATCATTAAAGTACACAAACCATAATGTGGTCAATTTTAGATTAATCCATGTGTGATTTACCTTAGGCAAAATGTAAATCCCAGTTTAGCTTCACCGAGTTACATAGTCTGGTTACAGTTCATCTTTCCACTCCATCAATTTACATGTCTTTGAGAAATGAACATTAATTTTTAAAAGTTGGATAAGCAAGTCACAGTTAAGTAAGTAAATCTGTATCTCCCAAAATGTAAAGTACATTTGCATTTCATACTCAAATGTTAGTAAGGCAGCAGTGTATGAGCTGATGCTGAGGACCAGAAAGACTTAAACTGATTCTAGGTTTCATCACTTGACTGTGACCTTTGACAGTTTCCTCAGATTTTCTTGGTTTCTATTTTCCTTCCTGTGCAACTGGGTTGAAAACTTCTTTACAAGGATGTGAAGAACGAATGATGTCTTACATACTTTCCCCTATGAAACTTGATAAGAATTGTGTCTGACTGCTTCTCAGTTACCCCCAAAGCTTAACTCAGCACCTAGCACATAGTTCAAAATTTTTTGATTAAAAAAAAGTAAATTTCAAAGGGCTTAGCATATTGTGAGTTCCCTATAATTAATTATTTTCCTTTTATATGAGGGGGACTCCCAAAAACCAGAATTTATTTATATAAAATTGTATATTTACTCTTACATATTGAAACTGAAGTCACCTGCAAAGTACTCTCCATCTGATGCAAGATACCTACCAGTGCTTTTACCACTGCTCAAAACAGTTTTTGAACTCATCCATTTTGATGCCTTTTGGTGCTTCTGCTGTTTTTTTGTTTCACCTCTTCCACATCAGCAAAACGTTTCCCTTTGAGGACTTTTTTCCATCTGGGGAAACCAAAAATAGTCACTTGGGGTGAGATCAGGTGAATAGGGAGGGTGGGACACCAGGTCATGCTGTTTTTTTGTTTCGTTTTGTTTTGAGTAGGAGTTTCACCCCATTGCCCAGGCTGGAGCACAGTGGCACAATCATGGCCACCACAGCCTTCTCCTGTTGGGTCAGGGGATCCTTCTGCCTCAACCTTCCAAGTAGCTGGAACTACAGGCATGCACCATCACGTCCAGCTAATTTTTCTTGATTTATTTTAGAGATGAGGTCGTGCCAAGTTGTCCAGGCTGGTCAGGTAATCCTCTCGCCTTGGCCTCCCAAAGTGCTGGGATTACAGACTTGAGCCACCGTGCCCTGCTGCTATTTTTTATCAAAGGCTGCTTAACACTCAGTATAGCGTGGGCAGATGCACTTGTAAATAACCCATTATGAAATGGGCAAATGCGTTGAAAGAATCTCAAAAAAAATTCACTTAAGCTAAATGCAGCCTCTCACAACAATACTAGCTGGTACACTGAGGCTGATGGGTCCCTAGAATACTCATCTATCAGGGGAAGCCTATACCACAAGGAACCTGCCCTCCAAATGGTAATTTTGTTTTTTGGGGGATCTCCCCTGGTATTAACTAGAACTGTCGGTATCTTTAATATAAACAGCTTCTTGTTAGTTTGCTATTAAAATATGTCTAATTATAGTCATCTACCAGAATAATAAGAGTTGTTTGTCAAAAAAAAAAATGTAAAGGAATATATACAATTTCTATATTTCTTTTTTTTTTTTTTTGAGTTGGAGTCTCACTCCATCACCCAGACTGGAGTAGCTGGAACTACAGGCGCGCTACCACGCCCGGCTGATTTTTTTGATTTATTGTAGAGATGAGGTCCCGCCAAGTTGCCCAGGCGGGTCTCGTACCAGCGGGCTCAGGCAATCCACTCACCTCAGCCTCCCAAGGCGCGGGATTACAGGCTGAGCCACCAAGCCTGGCTTTTTCTATATTTCAATAAAATGTTTGGACCCAGGTAATTCCATTTATAAGAATCGGTATTTTGCTAAATTTGGCCTATTTCTGTTTTAACTGATCCATTTTCAAAGTTAGAATACATATAAAGTTAAAATAAAAAAAATCAGGGGGGGTCAGAGTCCTACTCTTTCATCCAGGCTGGAGTGTAGTGGCAGGATCACAGCCATCACAACCTCAACCTGCTAGGCTCAGGCAATACTTCTGCCTCAACCTTCCAAATAATCAGAACCACAGGTGTGTGCCACCATGCCTAGTAAATTTTTTTATTTATTGTGGAGATGAGGTCTTGCCAAGTTGCCCAGGCTGGTCTCAAACCCCTGGGCTCAGGTAATCCTCTCGCCTCTGCTTCCCAAAATGCTGGAATTACATACATGAACCTCTGCACCCAGCTTAAAATAAATTATATCTGTGATCTAATACAACATTATACTTAAAATAAACTCCTAATAAAGAACTTCCTTTTCCTTTTCCTTCCTTCCTTCCTTCCAACCTGCCCCCCTTCCTCTGTCTTTCCAAGACAGGGTCAAATTGTGGATAATTTATTCATGAGGACTTGGGTTTCCCAGTTTTTTATTTTTAGTTCAGTTCACAAATTAGCTTTTTGAACCTTTTATATAGAATTTAAATACAATTTTATTGTCAATTTAGGGGACCATAGCAATAAAAGAAAGTTACTGTAGAGGAACAGAAATTTTCCTAAAACATTCTTAAATGCCACTCAGTCTTTTTTAAATTAACATTTATTAACCATTTACTATGTGCCACTTTTTTTTTTTTTTTGAGTTGGAGTCTCACTCTGTCGCCCAGATTGGAGTGCAGTGGCCGCTCCCGGCCACCGCAGTCTCGACCTGCTGGGCTCCGGCGATCCTTCCACCTCAGCCTTCCAAGTAGCCGGAACTACAGGCACACACTACCACGCCCGGCTAATTTTTTTGATTTATCGTAGAGATGAGGTCTCGCCAAGTTGCCCAGGCGGGTCTCGAACCGCAATCCACCCACCTCAGCCTCCCAAAGCACGGGATTACAGGCTGAGCCACCGAGCCCGGCTATGTGCCACACTTTGTTCAAAGCTCTTTCCATATAATTATTCATTTAATCTTCACAGACTTCTATGAAGCTGTATTATTGTTTTCACTGCCTCAGAATGAGCCTCGTCAAATTATTGCAAGTTACAAAGCCCACAAGCACTCTTGGTCATCCTTTCCTTTTATCTTTCTCTATATAGTACATATCTCCATCTAATATTGATAGTCTCTGATGTATGATAGCTTGACTTAAGAGTTTTTGACTTTAAGATGGTGTGAAAGAGATATGCATTCAGTATAAACTGTACTTTGAATACCCATACAATCATTCTGTTTTCACTTTCAGTACAGTATTCAATAAATTACATGAGATACTCCACTTCACTATAAAATAGGCTTTGTGTTAGCAAATTTTGCCCAGCTGTAGGCTAACAGAAGTATTCCGAGCACGTTGAAGGTAGACAAGGCTAAGCTGTGGTGTTCTATTTTCTATGGTGTTCATTTTTGACTTACAATATTTTCAACTTATGACTGTTTTATTGGAATGCCATTGTGAATTGAAGAGTATCTATACATATGAAGTCTGACAATTAAGTTCACAAATTTATCCTAGAAAAAGTGCTATATACCTCATTGCTGAATATCACTACAGTCATCTTCTAAGTGCTCCACATGGGAAGCTATGCACCAAAGCAGTTTTGGAACCACTTTTCTGGAATGACCATCAGAGCTGTCATCATATTACACTTGCTGTCCCGAATGTTATCAAAATGTCTTCCTTTCAATATTTTCTTTATCATCAAGTAAAGAAAAATTCACTGGGGGCCAGATCAGGTGAATAGGGAGGGTATTCCATCCAATACAGTTATTTGTTTACTAGCTAAAACTCCCTCACAGTCAGTACTATGTGAGCTGGTGCATTGTTGTGATGCAAGAGCTCCTTCGGGACCATTTTTGCGCACACCTTTCTCATGCCAAGATTTTCAGCTAAGATTTTCCTGTCTCTCTATTAATATTTATTTGGTCTGCTATGCTTCTCACAGTCCGCTGATGACTTTGACACACACTTCAACAAATTTTTGCAATGTTTTCATCAATTCAGTTTATTACTGGTTGTCCTGACCTCTCTTCATCAGTGATGCTTTCTCTCCCCTCAGAAAAACATTTAGTCCATTTGTGCACGGCTGTTTTCTTCATAGCATTATCCCCGTAAGCTTGGACTAACATGTCCCTGATTTCATTTCCACTCTGGCCAGGTTTAACAAGAAATTTAATGTTTGTTCATTACTCTAATTCAAGCTCCTACCTTCTCTTGATGGCACACAAAAACATGCAACAACAATAACAAATGCCACTTAGCAAGACACTGCCACACATCAACACGAACACAGCTGTGAGACACTGGTATACCAAGTTTATGAAACCTTACTAACTTGTTTGTACAGTGCTGCCAATGTAAGCTCATGGTGGCAAGTTGACAAACTTAATTGTCAGACCTCATATACTCTATTGCTGTTGTTGTTACGATACAGTCTGTCTTTGCTATCCACTTCCACTACAGTAGGAATTCCACAAGAGCAGAGAATTTTTCTTTTTCTGTTTTTTAGAGACAAGATCTCACTGTTGCTCAGGCTAGAGTGCAGTGATCCATTCATAGCTCACTACAACTTCAAACCCCTGGGCTCAAACAGTTCTCCTGCTTCAGCCTCCCAAGTACATAGGACTACAGGCACATGCCACCATACCTGGCTCATTTTTTAAAATTTGTAGAGACAGGATCTTGCCATTTGCTCAGGCGGATCTTAAACTCCTGGCTTCCAGCAATCCTGCTGCCTGGGCTCCCAAAGAGCTGGGATTACAGGCATGAGCCACCACAGCCAACCAGATGCTTTTTCTATCATGTTGTCTGCCTGCAGCCCATTGTGTAGAAAATTGCCTAGCATGTAGTAGGTATTCAATAGATATTAGTGAGTGAACAAAGTCCCATTGCATAGGCAAGGAACCGGAGGCATCGGATGCTTGCATGCAGCTTAATGTTCAAACCTACACTTATAAGAATTTTATATCATTTATCATTAATTGTTATTATGTAAACCATTTTCATATATCACTTGTTGGCATGAAAAAGCTTGATAACCTTAACAGACCTAATAGATGACTATGGGTCTCAGGAATTCGACTGATTATCACATGATCAGGACAGAAATGACAGTTTCTTCAAGAATGAGAATGAAACTAGGACAAAATAATGGAGAGCATGACCATTAACTACCATGACTATATCTGCATAGTTGTGTATTATTTGCATTTAAATAAACTACTGAGTCATTTTCAAATTAAAGTGCAGTGTCACACCTTCACATTTCTTTCACATCAATCACTATGTATTTGTAGTCCATAAGGCATTCTTTAGTCTCGGGAACTAAGTAGAGTAACAAGGGGGAGTATAAGTATGGCTGAACACTGTCTATATTTTAACTCACTGAGAGAAAAAAATTAGATGGTATCATAATATTTTCATCCTCACATTATGCCTGGTACTTTCATGCAAGTATTAAAATGATAGGTGCTATAGAAAGGGCAAATAAATACAACAGAGAAAGTCTATTCAGTTACTTTAGAGCTGTTGTATTGAAATACTGTCTTGTTTACAATTTTCAATTCAACAAATCCTCATCAATTATTAAATATTTTTCTCATTGAATTAAGCAGAATGACTGTATTTTCTCAAAAGAAAACATAAGGTGAAATGAAAGGCTTACTTGTAACATACACAAATTTTCCTATATGAATAAAATTCTATAGCTTTATTACACTACCCACCCCTCCCCCACACTGAACAGAGTATACATCG
This sequence comes from Tarsius wallacei, assembly GCA_963574415.1. Lineage (NCBI taxonomy): Eukaryota > Metazoa > Chordata > Mammalia > Primates > Tarsiidae > Tarsius > Tarsius wallacei. The sequence goes on from CAUYQG010002032.1 coordinate 9,959, forward strand.
TATTTATTACATTAAGAGAATCAGAATTTAAATTCCATTCTGTATTCCTTTGAAGCTAGGAACCATTTTTTTTTTCCCATTGCAGTGAAAAAAAATAAACAAAACAGTTCATTGAATTTAACCACTGTTTAACAGGTAGCATTATGCTTTTTCCTGTCTTGCTGACTCCAGAGAGGTTACAATAAAGGTAACTATAGACAAAAGTCAGGGAGCAGATGTGACCATCATATCTTACAGTGCGAAATGCTATGCAATCCTTTACCATCCAACTTTTGATTCTTTTTTCAATGGGATGATTATATCAATACATCATTTATTCATTTATCAAAATTACTCATTAAAAACTTTGGTTGAGCCGGGCTCGGTGGCTCAGCCTGTAATCCCGCGCCTTTGGGAGGCTGAGGTGAGTGGATTGCCTGAGCCCGTGGGTTCGAGACCCGCCCGGGCAACTTGGCGAGACCTCATCTCTACAATAAATAAAAAATTAGCCGGGTGTGGTAGCGCGCGCCTGTAGTTCCAGCTACTTGGAAGGCTGGGGCGGAAGGATCGCCGGAGCCCAGCAGGTCGAGGCTGCGGTGGCCGGGAGCGGCCACTGCACTCCAGTCTGGGTGACAGAGTGAGACTCCAATTAAAAAAAAAAAAACAAAAAAACTTTGGTTGAG